>WTXK01000293.1:0-58659 GCA_025769895.1 Lactarius psammicola
AGACGTACGTCGCCGGGTGCACTCAACTCCATTTCCGAATCAGTATCCGCCGCCGCTTCCGCGGTGCGGTCGTCTGCAGCGCGGTGTCCATCCTCATGCACCATCTCCTCGTCAGCAGTGGTCATTTGATCATCGTGGCCTTCTCCTTGCGCCTCCATCGGCTGAGGGCTCGCGCTTCCTCTTTCAAGTGGGACGTAATCCCCATCTTCCTCGTCGTCGTCGTCGTCTCCACCATCCTGCATGCTAGCGCCTCCGCCGCGCTCCAAGGCCTCCTCGATAAGAGCCTTGACCTTTCCGTCGCCGACGTCCTCCATAACACCCGTGACGCGCCCCCCACGCCGTACCCACTCTTCCTCCTTCTCCCTCCTCACCCTCTCATTTTTCACCTCCGTGCTGTGCAACATCATCCGATCAAGCTCGGCCTTCGTCATGCCTGCACCGCGCTTCCCGCGCCCGGCCGCAGTGCCCTGCGCGCCATTGCCACGCACAGAGGACGCGAGGAACGCGGGCCGAGCAGCAACCGCCATGCGCTTCTCTGGTGACTCGGTAGGGAGGAGCATGGGGCGCTGCGGTGATGGCACCACGCGGGCTAAACGCAGCTGCGTGTTACGGCCGGCGGAGGGTCGTGTGCGTCCAGCAACGGCACGCGCTGCGGCCTCTTCACGTGCGACGGAGTGCATCGTATCTGGGACGACATCGAGCCCGTCCTCCGAGTCCTCCGAGTCCTCCGCGGCAACGGCATCGGCGTTAGTTTTCTTCTGCTGCTCGAGAAAGGCAAACTTGCGCTGCTGCAGTAGTTCCTGTCGCGTGCGCTGGTCCTCGCGCGCCTGCTTTTCAGCAAGGATCGCACCTATGCCGGGCATCTCCACATCCGAGCCCGAGCCCGAGCCCGCGTCTGCGTCTGCATCCATTTCCTTTGGCGCGGGCGGCATGGCGGTAGTGGTGGTGGTGAGGAATGGGTCGTCGGTGGCGGCGAAAGTGACGGTTTTGTACTTGGAGGCAGGTGCGAGGAGCCCATTCGAGTGGAATGGCGACACGCTTCGGCGACCGGACTTGGATCCTTGGTGGGACGTTTCACCGTTTCCGTCCTGACAAGCTTCGGGTCCTCCGTGATCCTGTGTTGATGCTGATGCTGGTGGGGAAGACGATGACCACGCTTCGATCTCTGAAACTGACGAGTGTGGCTGTAGTTGTCGCGCTTCGGGTACGGGCTGCTTTCTGTAACGGTTTTACGTGAGTTCCAGCACGACATCTCAGTAGATATATTAGCAAGACTGACGACACTCCGAACCGATCCAAGAGCGTCCTAATGTCCAGAGGACGCGTATCTTCCGTCGGGATCGAGACCCGCATATCGGACCGTATGCGCGCGGTCTCGCGACGGGCCTCAAGCTGCTCCTTTTTTGTGGGTGCCTGGCAAGTCCGTCCGTCATTAATCATCACCAACACACGAATTACAGATGAGAAACGGAATCCGACCTTGGGCTTCTTTTGTCTCTCCCTGCGCCTCGTTTCGCGCACGCCATCGGGGGAGGGCATGAGTTGATCATCGATACTTGCTTCTTGAACTTCCGCGAGTGCACGCGTCTTTCCTTTGGCCTTCCCCTTTGTCTTTGTCTTCGGTATGGGAGATGGTTTCCCATCTGAGGTCGGCGGAGTAGGTGACGGCGCCTGTGGCGTTCCAAATACGAACTGAGGGGTCGTGTTTGTGGAAGACGACGCGTTGTGTGGTGGAGATGACGGCAACTCGTCCGTTCGCGACCGATGCGATGCACGTTCCGAGGAAGCATGGGTAGTTAGCGGACTGCCAAAGGGGTTCTCTGAGAACGTCTCTTTGGGGCTGGGGACAGGGCTAGGTATATGTGGGCCGCTAGGACAGTCGTCCATATCGTATTCGTTATCGATATCACGGAGCTTCTGTTTCCAGTCTGAATTGCCCGAGATGATCTTGGGCTGGTTGGAGGCAGAATTTTTTCGAATATCATCGCTGTCTTCATCGTCTGATGAGCCTACACCCCTGCCGTTCTCCTCGGAGTCGGGGATGACCTCTTCAGTAGAGGCCACGCTAGTATATGAGAGAGAGGGAGGTGAGAGTGCGCGCTTGTGGCTCCTGTAGACTGCACGAGGCGGATGATGAGGTTCGCCGTCACCTTTGATAGGTTGCCTGGGGAGGTTGCCATCATCATCTTCGGGTGGACGCGGTTCGGCGCGTGAAGTACTGTCCTCAGAGTCTGGGACGGTCTCCTCGTCATCACGTCTGCGAGACCGACCATAAGTTGCGAGAGTGCGTCGCGGAAGCTCGTCGTCACTGCCCATGGTGGCGAGAAAAGAAAGATTTAGGTGACGGAGGCCACGGCTTGACCGGCCCCTACCCGTTCGATGCGCAGCAGTTCGGTCGGACACTCGGAGGTGGCCTCGCTCAACAGTCACAAATGAGTTAGACGCGTGACAAGACGCGTCTAATTTGCGCGCTCAGCCCCGCTTAGCGCTCAACGTTCCGAGTCAACGCCTACCGTCTACAATTAATGCTAGCTACTGTTATCCCAGACACTTGGTTATTTTCGGATGCAGTCAGACCGGAAAAGGTTGCTGGTCGATAATGCCACCGACATCTATGAGCTTAGCTTGACGCGTCCCATCCACGGCCATCACGAAAGGAAAAGTTTTCTCACGTCCGGCGTAGGTCCGTTACCTGGAACGATACACACGACCGACTCAGTGGGACATGCACATACTACAGCTAGCCCCGTACAACTACGCGGGGTACTTGACATTCCATACAGCACAGTATTGGCCAAAGAACGGATGTTTCCACGCCCGCGCGCGGCCGCGCTGAGTACATGGTGGCGGGAGCTGAAGCAACCAGCGCGCATCAACTGAAGTACCCACCCATCATGCCATCTCCCTCGCGCCCCACCGACCCAGATCAGTGCTCTTGAATTTCGCGTTCATCAGTGAGCAGTGCGGCGGCTCCTGGGAAGCGGAGCGAGATGTTGGCCTCGAATGGGACAGGACGACTGGAAGCCGGTACCACACACAATCAGCGCGGAAGGTTCAATAACTGGGGAAACGTGAGGACGCTCACACTATAAAATCCTATACAAGATATGCCCTCAGTTCTCGTGGTACAGAAGGAACTGATATTAACGATCACCTATACAAGATATGCTATGATGTGTTAATGATGAGCGTAGCGTAGTGAATGTACTAATGACTTACCCCTCAGTTCTCGTGGTACAGAAGGAACTGAGGGAAAACAACATACAAATACCAAACGCGTATTATACTATTGGCCACGTGAGTCCCAGGCCGAGGTGTTGTGACTTCCGACTCCAATACTCCTCCTTGACAGTAAGGTACTGGGCGATCGTTTAAATAGCTAATAGATAATCGTGTCCGAGAAAATGTCCGAGTAATAAAAAAAAAACGTTATTGATAGTTGTCCGAGAATCCCAGAGGTTCTACTCCTCCTCACCATCAGGGCGACTTGTCATCCCCATTGAGCCCAAGGTAGCGACGTAGCTGAAGAAAGTCGACACACCCAAGTGGTTTGGTTAGGATATCAGCGACGTTGTCCTTGGAGCTAACTCGTTGAACGACTAGTTCGCCGGATAAGACTTGTTCGTGTGTATAGTGATATTTTACGCGTATGTGCTTGGTATGAGAGTGCCATACATGATCTTCGGTGAGCTTGGAGGCGGCATCGTTATCGCAATAGAGTGAGGAGGGGCCGGATGGAAGTAGTTTTAGACCGCTGAGTAGTTGTCTAAGGAATATGGACTCTTGAGCTGCGTCGTGAAGGGCAATGTACTCCGCATAACATGAGGAATCTGCGACAGTGTGCTGCTTGTGTGAACCCCAGGAAATCATGCCCGAGCCCAGTGTAAAGCAATAGCCGCCGACAGATCGACTGGTGTCCACACAATTTGCGTAGTCTGAGTCAGAATACCCAAGTAAGCGTAGTTGGTTGGAGCCCCCCAGCACTAGACAGAGAGAACGAGTTGTTTTGAGGTATCAAAGGACACGAATCGCGGCAGCCCAGTGTTCTGGTCGGTAACAATTGCAAAAGGCAGACAGGCGACCAACGGCGTAGGAGATGTCAGGGCGAGTGGCGACGGCTATATACATGAGGCTTGTTACGATTCCGGACACTTTCTTCCATTATACATTTCTCCTGACTCATCTCCTCCCATATACGTACAAGTGCCGGACTTACCTCATATCAATTACTCAGATGACTCGTTGCTGACTGATGCTTTGTTCTATGGCCTTCTGTGGCATTCTATTCCTATTATCACATGTTACTGTACGATGACTCATTCCTAGGACCCGGATCCTAGGATCGCACCATCTGTTTGTGACTCTTTGGTGCTGTACTAGTATATAAGTTGCTCTCTACTTAGCTTGTACAGTAGACTCGACTTCTTCTTGAATCACATCATACTTCAGTCTCACAGACTCTAGAGGGATTCCTTTCTGAGGATACCTTTAGTTGAACGTGCGGGCCTTCGTCTTTTGCCTCGCCTCTGTTATTCAGAAGGACCTTCGAGTCACTTCCTCTCACTCTTGTTGAGCCCTGCTCCAAGTAGTATCACCGAACTTAGTCCTTAACCGGACTATCGACTTCTATTTGAACTTGACTTAGTAGCACGTCGCATGAACGTCCGTGTGAGCGTAACAAGGCTTCTGACTAGGGAACAGTAGGGAGTGCGGGATGCCCAGTCCACAATCTCCGGTGGAGTTGGCGTAGACATGTCGGGGCGCTGTAGTTGTAACCCGGTGACCATGGGGGTTTCCACCACGTGGGCTGCTGTTTGACCGAATTCCTCGAAGACGCGATCTATGAGTGCTGTCTGAGAGAGTGATATGGTTCTTCTGTTGCGGTCGCGCGTGATACCTATCCCCAGGGCGTATTTGGGCTCGCCTAAGTCAGAAATTTCCCATCTGGACGTTAACTCGGCCTTGAACCGTTCAATCTCATCTGGAGAGGATGCTGTGGCTATGATGTCGTCAACGTGTACCACAAAGAGGATGGTCCCAGTGGTGGAGTGGCATCGGTACATGCACCATTCACAGGCCAGACGCTTGAAACCCCAGCTCTCGATTGCGGCGTTGAAAGTTTTGTTCCAGATTCTACTCGCTTGCTTCATCCCGTATATGCTCTTCATTAGCTTCATCACCCAGTCCTCCTTCCCCTTTTTCTCGAATCCCTCTGGTTGCTCCATAAACATTGTTTTATCTTCCGGTAGAATGCCGTGAAGGAACACTGTCTTGATATTGAACTGTCGGAGATCCCAGTCTAGCATTGCGGCAACATGAAGTAGGGTTCTGAATGATTCCAGTTGAACTGTGGGTGCGGTAGTTTTGTCGTAGTCAATGCCGTACCGCTGTGCGTATCCTTTTGTGACATAGTGAACTTTGTACCGGACAATATTACCGGCGTCGTCTCGTTTTCACTTGCAGACTAGTTTTCCTTTTAGGGGACGTTGACCACGTGGTACATCACTTCGGGGGACGAGGACAAAGACATTTAGGTCTTCCAAGCTTTTGAGTTCCTCTCGTCCGCCTGCGATCCAATACTCACGTTCAGGTGATGCAAGGGCTTTGGTCCATGATGGTTCATCATCTAGGTCGGGAGTTGGCTCGACGCCTCCATCGGCCAGGGCAGTGAGGACTTCTTCGACAGATAGGAGCCCATGGCCAGTGCGAGCATCTAACGGTAGTAGATCATGTGAGTCACACATGGGTGAGAATAGCGAGATGAAGGCCATGGTGTGGTCGTTACTAGGTGTCACATGTCTGCTGCTTCTCTCCTCCTGACGACGAGCGCTGGAGGCACGAACATCGGCCATTGTAGCAGACATGCGAGCGTTGTGCAGTAAACCGTTGTTAGTGGCAACACGGCTAGAGAGGGTTGGTGTTACGTCCCGGCTCTCCGGGTAGCTTGTATCCCCGGACTGGTGACATGTGATATCGGTACGTGACTCACAGAGATAACAGTCTTGATAACCCAGTACTGTACGATAAGCTACGAGGTTGTGATTGGTTCATATTGTATGACTCGGACGGACTCTTACGATAACCATACTGTACGTGATTGGTTACCTACCATTCAAGAGGCACTTTAAAGCCCTCGTGTACATGTATATAAGGTTAGCCAAGCTGCGCCGTAGTCCGCAGCTTGGTCTTCTTGAATCTACTCTGTCTTCAATCGCTCTATCTTCCCTCATCGGGATAAGTCTTGCGCTCCTCCTAGTGGGAGTTTGCCTTGTCGTTATTACCCTCGAGTCAGCATTGTCCCACGAATAGGACTTGCTGTTATACTCCTACGATCACGTGCCACGAAGGGCCGTCATATCGCTAAGTCACCTTTGGTAGTGTCGCCTATCCCCCGCTCAAGTCGAGCCACGTGCCAGTAGACACGTAACAGTTGGGATGCGGCTTGATCGGTGGGGGGGAGGGGGTAGGAGGGAGGTGGGAGGGGAAGGTGTCAAGGAAGATAATGTTGAAGGGGGGGAAAGGGAGTGAGAATAAGGTAGATCATATTCTAAAGGAGGGCTGTCTATTGTAACATCGAAAGGGGCATTATTTGTCACAGGCGGAGTTATAGTAGGAGGGTTTATGGGATTGTTATCTAAGGTAGGGGGGGGTATATCCGAGTTTGACTGTGTGTTCCTATCTCGATGATCTAACGAACTTCTATTTTGGGATGAATTATTATCAGGGGGAGTTATCGTAATAGATGGTGGTATATCGGTTTCTGTGTTTGGAGAACTTTTATCTTTGTATGGGCGGAGATCAGGGGAAGAGGGAGATTCGACGGGATTACGAGTAATGGAAGGAGAGGGGAGTGATATGAAAGGGGAGGGAGAAGTCGGAGAAGATGGGGAAATTGAGCCAGGTACGTCCCACGAGGCAGGCGAAGGCGTAGGGGAAAGACCCATCGTCGTGCTGGGAAGAAGGGGAGTTGGTGTGGCCTGGAGGTGTTCTACGAAAGAAACATGGAAAGAGTTGAAGATGTGATGTGTTGCGGGATCCCACAACCGGTAAGCCTTGGCGTGGGGGGTGTATCCAATCAGGACGCATGGCGCAGATCGTTGTGCCAGCTTCGATTGGTGTGTAAGTGTTAAGGCGTAAGCCCGGCAGCTGATTTCCCTTAAGTGTGACAGACAGGGGGGCCGGCCGAACCATAGCTCAAAGGGCGTCTTTCCATCGTTTGCCGTTGCCGTGGTTAAATTAGTGAGATAGGCTGCGGTTTGCATGAATTCGTCCCAGAGGTTGGCCGGTGCGTTGCAGGCGAAGTGCATTGCACGGGCCTTCCTGAAGAGCGTTCGATGGAGGCGTTCGGCGCGTCCATTCTGGGCTGATGTGTGGGGTGCTGTCAACTGATGATCGATGCCTTCTATTTACACCAAGCTTCCATGTGTCTTGAAACCAATTCGCCGTTATCAGATAAGAAAGAAGCAAGTTTATCGCCTGTTTGGATGGTGACAGCGCGATGCCAGGTCTGAAACGCGGTCGCGGCTTCACTCTTCGTCTTTAGTGGTATGGTCCACATGTAACCAGAGAAGTCGTCAATAATATTCATGGAGTACAAAGCGCCATCTTTGGACGCAGTCGGCAGTGGGCCACACAAATCAACAAAAACTTTTCCCAACCTCCTAACCACCTTCACATTTTCACGTATGCTTGGTACCATTGAACGGGTCTGTTTGCTGATGATACAGTGGTCGCATTTAGGGGGTAGATGGGACAGATTGATGGGCATACCTTGGGCCGCTTCCGAGCGTGCCATCTCTACAATCGTGCGGACATTGCAATGTCCAAGTCTGCGATGCCATGTCTCAACGTCGGGGATGCGTTGTGCATACAAGGCCTGTGCGCCAACCGCTTTCTGAGAGGTTAGAGGGAACACGGAAGTGGGAATGGACAGCGTATAAAGTTTTTGATTGGGGGATACCGCACCACGCGCTATGATAGTGTTGCCCTTCCCAGTAATCCAGCAGTTATTGGCGTCAAAATGGCATGTGTAGCCACCATCCTGGCTGAGAGAAAGCACTGAAACGAGTCGAACTGTAGCATCAGGGATGTAGAGCACATTGCGGAGCGAGAGCTTATGGCCATTAGCGATGTGTAAGTCAATAGTGCCCATTCCGACAGCGAAGACAGAAGTGCCGCCAAGGCCCTTAACTGGGTGGTTCGGGATGACGGAGAATGTCTTGAAGTCTGAGCGTGTCGGGGAGATGTGACAGGTAGCCCCAGTATCAAGAATAAAGGAGAGTCACAAGCAGCATCGCTTGCCTTGTGAGTGTATGCTGCCCAGTTCAGAGAGGTAAGAGGGGGGCAGTCTTCGCTGGCAAGTAAGGTGTGGTATTCCATTAAGTCGCCTTTGCTCATATTGTAATTGATGTCAGGCATTGAGACGGCTGTGAGACCAGTAGACTCAGGCATCGTGGTTGACGGTTGAGGTACTAACATATAGGACTGGCCGTTGTGTTGATAAGTGACCTGTGTGCACTTAGCGGCTCAATGGACTTATGCAGATAATGGACTGCTATAGATTAGATATACAGGACTCATGTAGATTAGATTATCTTTATGATCATTACAATCTAGGACTTCTTTATCTATGACATCATATGTACAGAACAATTACAAGGATGTAATGCCACCACAGGGGCGTTAAGTACGACGGGTACTTCTAAGTCGGTTGTCAAGGGTTCTGGTAGAGCGAGTCGGTTAGGACTCAGTTCAGGGATGAATAAGAGTCGATCTAGCTTCGAGAGCTTATCAACCTTAGTCAGGAAAGACGAAGCTCAGGCACGAAGGCGAGCAGGGGACTTAAGCGCAATGGCAAGTCAAAGATGGTTTCGTGAGTACTGATGTGGTATTACACAAGAAGTCAGAACTGCTGTACAAGCCAGTCCGACTACGACCTATATACTAGTACAAGCCCCAAAGAGACAACAACAGGGCAACATAGTAGATAAACAGATGGCGCTATGAGGAACACATGAGCGCGACAGGTATCGTATGATGTCAGAGATAAGACAGGGTCATAAGTCAACTATCAGTGACACGCGGTGGTCAGAGGACCAAGTGGCAGCCAATACATGGCGTATAGTATTCAGTCATGGGTCATTGCAGAACGTATCATAGAAGGCGGCAATCAATGTATAGTAAAGGCGCAATGCCTATCAGTCAAGAAGAGGATCACAAGGGACGTCAGGTGTGAAAGGAAGTCAAAGATAAAGAAGCGAGGCTGTCCATAAAGGCAGATATGTGAGGGGTCTGGGTGTAGGGTGACGTTGAGGGGAAAGATAGTAAAGATGACAAAGATAAAGCTGTCCATGACGTACATGGCGTGCAGGAGTCGAGACAAGTCCCATGACACAGGGAAAGAGTCGCAAAGATGAGAGTCCATGGATAGAGGGACGCGTGGCGTCAACTTCAGGGAAAATGGTAAGAAGTCCCCTTAGCAGTGCGTCGCAAGGCAAGAAATCGTAACAAAGGACTTGTTATTGTAGTACGCGTTAGCACTTTCTCTTTGTTATATCCTTATTATGATATATCTTTGTTCTTTACATTCCTTGTACTTATTGTCTAAGTACACTCCCTTTGTTTCGCCCACTATTGTATTTAGGGCTTATTGTACTTCTACTTATTGTATGACGCTTTCCTTGTCCTCTATTTGTAGTACAAGGTCTATTGTATCTAAAGTGTATAAGTAGCACATCATGTGTTACGAACTATCATTTTCCTATCACTTGATCATCTCTTTTCGTTATTCTCATTCTATCCATTCTATCGATCGACTTGTGATTCGTTTACGGTTAGGATCCGATCAGATTCAGGTCTCGGCCCTTATCTCGCACCTACCCCATGATCGTACCATTGGTAGGTTTTACGACTTTTAGAATCCGCTGACGACGTCAGAGTCCTGCGTGACTCCGCGGAAACTACTAGTACCTTCGATATGACTCATAGTACGATAAGCTCACTAGGACCCGTATCCTAGGATTGCGTCATGTGTTTGGTATAACCAAACACCGTGTACTTGTATATAAGCCGTGTACTACCTAGCTTGTATGGTAGTTCTGACTTCTTGTGTAAATACCACATCAGTACTCGCGAACCCATCCTTGACTTGCCTTTGCGCTTAAGTCCCTTGCTCGCCTTCATGCCTGAGCTCAGTCTTCTCTGACTAAGGTCGATAAGCTCTTGAAGCTAGTTCGACTCATATTCATCCCCAAACTGAGTTCTAACCGACTCGCTCTATCAGAACCTCCGACAAGTTGACTTAGAAGTACACGTCGTACTTAATGCCCCTGTGGTGGCGTTACATCATGTACACCCTGATACCACAGTTCTCACTCTGTGTTATCAGGTTAGTTCCCCTTCCCTATAATATGATACAGTTCTCACTCTGTGTTATCAGACGTCCCTATTAGCTCTTACCTGCAAGATCTCTTTGCTTCCCTGCGTTGCTCTATTCTCACCACAGTCTACTTTGTCTCTGTGAGTATGAGCTTCATTTCCCCTGTGCTGTTCATCACGTTGAAGATGATAGGGCCGCCGAGGGACACGGGCGCAGTCGTGGATGTATTTGCGGTGGTGGCGCTCGACAGAGCTTGGGCAACTTGGGCAACTTAGGCTGTGGTGGTTGTACCTTGCGATTTGTTCCCCCGGGGAGGCTTTCCAGAGGCAGCGTGTTGAGCATTGTGCGCTTCATCAATTGTCTTGCCAGCCATTTTTCCACCAGGGAGAATGCAGAAGTCCGTTTGATGGTTGTTGTGTTTACAATTAGAACAAACTGGCCTTGTGTTGCCGGTGGCCTTGGTCGTAGTCGTTGCCGCTAATGCGGTGTTGCCCCCGCCGTCCTCAGGGCGCAGCTTCATGAGAGAGTCCTCATCTTCTATCCGCTCCATAACATTATCGAAACAGAAGCCTGTTTGATTCAGTAGACCGTTGATGACAGATTGGAGTTGTTGGAAATTCTTGGTCATCCCGTTCAAGAGCAATACTGTGAGGAGTTTATCGTTATCGAAGTTCCCCATTTTGATGATTCTTTCCCAAAGTTGTTTTATCTTGTTTGCAGTGACAACGAGGGGAATCTCGCATTCAAAATTGATGTTTAGGGCTTCCTTGATGAGGAGGACTTGCACGTGCAGTCCGATCTGTTCATGGCTCTTTCGGAGTTTTTCATAGACCTCGTGTGCCGTTCGAAATCTGCGGACAAAATCGAGATCGATTCTTGAAACACGTTCCAGAATGAAGGCACGTAAAGCTCGATCATTGATCTTCCAGATCTGCACTCCCCTAGTGTGAATTGCCAGATCGGGACATGGAATGCTTCCATCTTGTTATGATCCGGACGCTTCAGTCCTTTCCCATGTATGTATTCACTTACCTTTGTTTCGGTTTTGTTATCTCTGTTACCCCATTGGTGTGTCTCCCTTGTTCCATATGTGGTTTACTCCATATTGTCTTGTGCTTTGGATAAGAAAACCTCAGATAACAACATTTACATATGTCTGTCCTTGTGTGTTCGTCTTTGTGACTTGAGCACTATATATACTTGTACTTTACACTGTAGGAAGCCAGACTTGGCTTCGTTTGCAATCTAGCAACCTTGCCTTTGTACCTTTGGTGTGAACAGTCCTCCTCTCATCTTGTGAACCACCTCTCTCGACTCTAATCGAGTCAAACCCTCCTTCGAAGTCTTTGCAGTTGTACTATAACAACGCCACACCTGATTGACTTAGTTCGCCACCAAGATTAGGCATAGAGAAGTGTCTTACACTTCGGACTAGGTGTCCTGCCACTAAGTCAGTTGTGCACATTGTGCATAACATCTATTAGACACTATTAGAGTCGTAGCATCACAGACAATAGATGTCTTTGCTCATCTACTAGTGTGTGTCTTCATAGACACTCTGAACCTTTGAACCACCTTTGCACAACGCCCCTGCTAGGGCATAACACATCTAGCCATTCCGTAAAAGCTTGCCTATCCATGATGTAACTGAGGTGGAGATTCCAATCTTCCCAGTTGGACTTGCTCCTGTCTAATATGAGATCTGCCGGCCAAGTTGAGTCTGGTGCGAGAATGCGTTCGGTGAGAAGTATCCCGTTGACGAAAACACTTCGCACTTGGTCGCCAGATGATGTATCAGGAGAGGTAGTGCTAGTGGCAGTCCCAGTAGGAGTCCCTGAGGTATCCCCAGCGGAGGGGGCAGTGGTGGACCCAGTGGGGACGCTCGAAGAAGTGGTCGTTCCAGTGGCGGCTGTCCCAGTGCCAGTCGTATCAGGTGCCGTCCCGCCGGAAGACATGATGAGATCAAAAGTTTTATCATGAGATTGGGGAGTGGAGAGAAGTGAGAGAAGTAATGGAGTAGGTCTTTAATTGATCTTGCTAGGACGTCGAGATTATGGACGGGCAGCAGGGCCCATAACCTATAAAATCCTATACAAGATATGCCCTCAGTTCTCGTGGTACAGAAGGAACTGATATTAATGATCACCTATACAAGATATGCTATGATGTGTTAATGATGAGCATAGCGTAGTGAATGTACTAATGACTTACCCCTCAGTTCTCGTGGTACAGAAGGAACTGAGGGAAAACAACATACAAATACCAAACGCGTATTATACTATCGGCCACGTGAGTCCCAGGCCGAGGTGTCGTGACTTCCGACTCCAATACACACAAGTCCGTCCTCTACCCATCTATCCACGTCAATTTGGGTGACATTGTCGTGTTCTTCCTTTCCGAGCTCCTGCCCACAGCGTCGTAGCAAGGTTCGCAACGTGCTCTCCGCACAGATACTCCTCTGAAAACCGTATGTGACGTGGCCTTCCTCTTTTGCTACAGTCGGGGACGGGAAGACGCCTCCATTGGTGTCCAAAAACCTTTCTGGGTCGAAGTGCGCAGCGTCTGCGCCGTAAATTTTGGGGTCGCCTTTGGGGTGCCGAACATTGACCACCGTGTTGTACCCTTCGGAATGAACATGCCATCACACCAGTTTTCTTCTGTTGAGAAACGTGGGAGGCCAATAGGGTCCACGGACAACCTTCGCGATGCTTCCTTGACCACGGCACGGATATAGGGTAGGTGCTGGAAGTCAGCAAAGGTTGGGCGTATGCGCACAGCTACGTCGAGCTCGACCTAGGCACGCTTTTTTACTTCTGAATACGTGACCATTGCGGGTATCTACCAAGTTAGGATGGCCGACGTTATCTCCGCACCGGCTGCGCTGATATTCAATGAGCAACAATGGAATGTGGAGAGTATGGCGCGTACTACGAATTGCCGCAACGCAAGAATTTTCCCAGTCAAATAGCCCGTAATTTTGCGCGTCCTTAATCAAGGTTCCTAGGCCGGGACGATCTATGCCCTTTGATTGAAGTAGCGTGAGCCATAGTGTCTGCTTTCTGAGGAAAAGGATAGACCAGCTTTTTGCGGGTGTCATTGGATAGGCTCTTAAACAACACCCGAGTCTTTCTCGTACCAAAGCTCTGTGCCGCGCTTCCATTTAGGAAATCTAGAACGTGATGGCCTCAAATTCAAAATCGGTTTGTTGCAGGAAACACCTCGCCTGTTTGGAACGTACCTCATCCACGGAAAGAATTCCACAGAGTGGGTACCGGGAAGACCTGCTCGTTTCAAACGTGCAACAAAGTCGTCGACAACCTTGACTCCCGAATCTAGCTCTGACACCATCAGTGAGGTATCATATGTGCCAGACATAATCAAAGAAAAAGTGGCGACTCAACGAAGGTGATTGACCAACATCGCAGACTGAACAAAGAGTCCAGAGGCGGGTAAAAAAGTTTCACTGAACTGCGGTGTCTTGAAAAACTCAATAAGAGATTTGCTGAGATCTTCGTGAGCAGCTAGCTCTACGCATTCTACGCCACTTATGCGGCAGCCGTTATTAGGAAGTGCGAAATATGGCCAGAAATCAGCGTACAATGGCCCATAACTCCGAAACATAATGACCAAGCTGCCGCAGAGAATTTACGCAGCGACGATGTTGAGTGGGCGGTCAGAGAAGATTTCGGTACGGCGGTCCAGTAGATCTGCTGCGACCTTCTAGGTGTTGAGAACGACATCGGCTGTCCGGCTGCATTTAAGTAGAACATGTCGCCTAAAAAGGACATTAAAGATTGTGTCGCTCAATCAGCAGTGGAAATGTACCTTACCATATTCTTGCTTCCACAGTTCCACCTCATAAAATGGAGCCATTGCCGGCTACGCAACTGGAGAGCGTTACCTGGGAACGAAATAGCAAAACCAACCGCGCTCCCGAATGCTATTACTGGGTGCTGCCGTGAGATCCCGATGACGAGACAGGTTCTTGAGAGTGATAGACAGACAAGCACGACAGAAATTCAGTGGCGCCAATGTAAGGCCTAGTTCTTATACTGTGCTTCAGTAGTTCGCCGAAACGACCAATGCCAAGACCAATGCCAGATCATACGCGCGATCCATAGACCTTCCGCCGGCCCGAGTTCTTGATACTTTCCATGAATCGGGGCCTTTCTTCCTAGTTCAACGATACCTTCAGTAAAAGTAGGGACGTATAAGGCGAGCAAGGATCCGAAGATTGTGCTAACTGCGCGATGTCATCCCTGTATCATGAGTAACTCCAAACACAATCGGGCAACGGAGGTCGTCACGTGGGTATTTGATTTTACCACGACCAGGACTGCACTCCATTCTCAGGCTACTGAGGTCCCCTTTAATTGAAGCCATGAATAACTTACTGTCCGGATATTGACCACGTCAACGTAAACTTGAAACGGCATTAAGTTACAGTATCTGTCAGGTTTCTGTAGTTCCCATCCTGGACAGCACCCTTGACAGCAGCCGTGGGAGCATTCGGAATGCCGGCGTTGGATTAGGCGATATCATACAGACAGCGCGTGGCGACCTGGTAGACGCTCGAACCTCCCTCTCACTCTAACTGCAAAAACACTCTTCTATCCAGTATGGCCGCCGCACAAGACCCGAAGCACGGGAAAATGTTCTTGAATCCGTGCGTAAATGATCCTTGGCCCGTCAGTTTCTTGTTAGTGACCCACTACCTGCGCCAGCCCGGGGCCCTCGGCATCGCAAAACTCAGGAAGAGGGTACGTCGATCCCTTCTTATTGTGTAGCGAATGCTCACTCGAGAATCGTTTTTGGACAGCACTGGCACTCAAATCGCCGAATCGCAGGGAAGCCTATCCCAGTTACGTGTTGAGGTGACCGGTATGTACTTAAATCCTAACTCGATGTGCTTTGATAACCGTTTATTCTCTTTGTTAGTCCTTCGGGCGCACGATCTTCCGCATATCAAGAAACAGTTTCGCCTGAAGAGGCGGTTCTTTGTCACTGTAACTAATCGTGCGATAATCAAGAAGACGGAAAGCGTCCAGATTGATGGACAGACCGTGCACTGGAACCAGAGGCTTGGTGCCTTGTACGACTTCCCATTTTCAATCTTAGTCCTCGGCTAAAATTTCAGTTCAGTTCTACACAACGATCTTCATATTTTACACTGTGTCTTTATGAGAAGCGTTACTTACACCCTGATGTCCTTATCGGGGTCCATGAGACGCCGATACCTGTCGAATCCCAAATTGGTTCGTTTCTTATTAGAAACCTCACATGTTCGACTAACTGAACGCCTCGGGGATAGACGTCCCGTTCGTTCTCAGTAATGGCGACGGGGAGGCTGGAAAGTCGACGCAGTCGGTTACGCTCTACCTGACGATCGCTGTGTCGTCCAACATGCCAGTGGCCCCTCCAGTCTTTCCCAACAACTCCCCAGAAATATCGATCAGAGGAGACGGCTCCCCCGCTGAAAAAACCAATAAGCCATCCATCGTTCCGGACTCCGGAAGACTCATTCAATCCACCGACCCGGAACCACTCTTTCCCTCGTCGGATCCCCTTCCTGTCGAGACTGGCACTTCTATGCCAGATGGTCAGGCAGAGATGTCGCCTATCGAGAGGGCACTGATTTCTCTTCGTCGCGCCGATGAAGCCAAGAAGCCAATTGACCGAAAGAATCCATGGAAAGGGGCTGTCAGTAGAATCAAGTGGGTGATGAACACTGTAAGCCCAATTGCGGAAGTGCGTCCAATATTCATTTACCTTTTCCTCGATTGAGCCGACTTTCGCACTCAGCTGCACCCGTTTGCAAAGATGGCATATGACCTGATTTCAGCCATCCCCGAGGTGTGTTCGTTTGCGTTATTGTCGGAAGGGAACACTTACGTTTATTTGGGTGCTAGACACTCCTAGCACAGTATCAGCGTGACGACGACGTCCAAACCCTACTTGAGGCCATGCACGATGCGTTTGATTTCGCGCACTACGAAGATACTTTGAAATCCATCAAACCGGACTCCAAGCAGGCCAAAATCCTTACGATCATGCTGCAGGATGTCTGTAATTGCAGTGACTTTATCCTATCGTATGCGAAGGACGAACAATTCTGTATGTTGACTTCGCTTCCATCATTGGTCGGTCTAAATGTACGATCATTAGGGAAGCGGACGTTGAAGAATATGGGCGGCGGAGCTACCAAAGAAATTGAGGACCTGTCCGCCGCCCTTGTCGAACATCGAAGGGCATTCTTGGATCAAGGTATCATCACCACGGAGATTACCGCATTCCAGATTCTAGACGACGTGGGAATAGTTTCAGCTAAGGTCGACTGGATATCTACTCGGCTTGAGTGGGTGTCGAGCCAAGTTTCGGACGCCGGTACGTAGTCCTGATGGGTTGTCGGCTTTGCGGGTTATCGATCTGATAATCGTCGTAGAACTAGTTGCAAATATCAGAGAAATCCCTTACGGAACAGGCTCGCGATTCACACCCAACAAGGGTTGTCTTACTGGAACGCGGACGACCTTTCTGGACTTCATTGTCAATTGGGTGAACGATCCCGCTTCTGAGCGTGGCCTCGTTCTTTTCGGGCAAGCAGGCACGGGAAAGTCGTCGATCGCGCATGAGATCGCACGTCGCTTCGATAAGATGCACCGCCTTACGTCATCGTTCATCTTTTTGCGGAAGGAGCAATCGAAGCGGGAGGCTTATCACCTGTTCACTACACTTGCTCGCGATCTCTCAGACCGGTATCCTTCGTTTAAATCCGCGCTGGGAAGGATCGTAAGAGACAACGCCTCGCTTCGAGTTGGCACACGCGACTACGATACCCTGTTTGAATCCCTTATCCTTGAACCGCTCAAGGACCTGCACATCGTCGGACCTATTCTTGTTGTAATCGACGCCCTGGACGAGAGTGGGGATGCGACTGGTAGAACCGGATTACACACATTCCTCGCTAAAAACCTCGTCAGACTCTCATCGAACTTCCGTGTGCTCATCACCTCGAGACCAGAGGACGGCATCGAATCTGCGATTGTTGGAGCGCCTTCAGTCAGGATCAGACACATGAAGGATTCCAAGCTAGCTGCTAGAACGCATGACGATATTCTTGCCTTTCTCCGAGAGAGGCTCCCTTCAGACGAGTTTAGAAATTACGGCGACGCGCTGACAATAAAGGCAGAGGGATTGTTTCAGTGGGCGGCGGTTGCCAGTCAATTCATCCTAGATCCTCCCGGGCGCTTTGGATATAGCAAGAAGAAGTGTATAAACTATCTTCTGACACCTGGTACGAATCGCGATGGACAAGACCCGTTGGATGAGTTATACAAAGACATCCTTGAAGGGTACTTCACAGACCAAGAAGCACGGCTTCTATTCCGTTCTGTCGTAGGACAGCTCATCACTTCAATTGAACCCCTTAGTATCTGCTCCCTGACCACTCTGCGACGACACGCCGACGACGACGACGACGACGACGCCGTTGTTAGATTGCTTCGTCGCCTTGGCTCGTTGTTGAGTAATGTCAATTCATCCGACGAAACCCTTCCCATCATTCCTCTCCACACATCATTCCGCGATTTCCTCACAAATAAAGAGAAGAGCAGTGGATTTTGTATCGTCCTTGGTGACGCTCATCGTCAATTGGCCCATTCCTGTCTCGGTCTACTGCTCAAAGACCTCAAATTTAACATCTGCGATCTCGAGTCATCATATCTTGCTAACAAAGACGTCGAAGATCTTCGCTCCCGCGTTGATAAACACATCCCACCTGCTCTGTTATATGCCTGTCGTTTCTGGGACGACCATTTGGAACGTATTGACTTTGAAACTGACCTGTTCGTTCAACTTCGAACCTTCTTTGAGAAGAAGTTTCTCTTTTGGCTGGAGGCGCTTAGCGTGACGAGCAACGTGGGTCTTGCTTCGCCAGCGTTGTCGGCTCTGAATGTGTGGCTAGCGTCTGTTCAGGGTGTGAGTAGAATCGTTGATTCGATAAGAAAGGCGAACACCTAATTTCTACGATCGCAGCAGGTTTCCCGAATAGACTTAGAGAAATTCAGGTCGTTCGTCAATGATGCCTCTGTGTTTGTACGATATTTCGGAATGGCCATGGCAAAGAGTGCTCCCCATGTCTATCTTTCTGCCCTACCATTTGCGCCGACTCGTTCTCTTATCTCTGCACATTATTCCGGCTCATTTCCTCGAACGTTACGCGTGGAACGTGGGCGGTTGTCTCAATGGCCATCATCGGAGATGGTGATTTCAAACGTTGGGAGCGAGGTCCTTTCCGTTGCACTCTCACCAGATGGCCAGCGCATCGTCTCCGGCTCAGACGATCGAACAATTCGTGTGTGGAACGCTACTACGGGAGAGACGGAGGCAGGCCCATTTACTGGGCACGCGGGTTCAGTCATGTCTGTGGGATTCTCGCCAGATGGCCAGCGCATCGTCTCAGGCTCTTCCGATCAAACAATTCGTGTGTGGAATGCCAATACTGGAGAGACGGAGGCAGGCCCGTTCACTGGACACATGTCTTCGGTCTTGTCTGTGGGATTCTCGCCAGATGGCCAGCGAATCGTCTCGGGCTCGGACGATCGAACAATTCGTATGTGGAACGCCACTACGGGAGAGACGGAGGCAGGCCCATTTACCGGTCACACGAATTCGGTCTGTTCTGTGGGATTCTCGCCAGATGGCCAGCGCATCGTCTCGGGCTCGAAGGACGAAACAATTCGTGTGTGGAACGCCACTACTGGAGAGACAGAAACCGGCCCATATATTGGGCACACGAATTCAGTCGTATCTGTGGGATTCTCGCCAGATGGCCAGCGCATTGTCTCAGGTTCTTCCGATGGAACCATCCGTGTGTGGAACGCCACTACGGGAGAGACAGAGGCAGGTCCATTTACTGGACACACGTCTTGGGTCTTGTCTGTGGCATTCTCGCCAGATGGCCAGCGCATCGTCTCAGGCTCGCACGACCATACAATTCGTGTGTGGAACGCCACTACTGGAGAAACAGAGGCCGGCCCATTTACTGGACATACGGATTCGGTCTGGTTTGTGGCATTCTCACCAGATGGTCAGCGCATTATCTCAGGCTCGAACGACAAGACAATTCGTGTGTGGAACGCCACTACGGGTGAGATAGAGGCAGGCCCTGGACACACAGATTCTGTGAGGTCTGTGGGATTCTCGCCAAATGGCCGGCGCATTGTCTCAAGCTCGGACGATCGAACAATTCGTGTGTGGAACGCCACTACGGGTGAGATAGAGGCAGGCCCGTTTACTGGGCACACGGATTTGGTCTGGTCTGTGGGATTCTCACCAGATGGCCAGTACATCGTCTCCGGCTCTTACGATAGAACAATTCGTGTGTGGAACGCCACTACTGGAGAAACAGAGGCAGGCCCATTTACCGGTCACACGGATTCGGTCTGTTCTGTGGCATTCTTGCCAGATGGCCGGCGCATCGTCTCAGGCTCGGACGATCGAACAATTCGTATGTGGAACGCCATTACTGGAGAGACAGAGGCAGGTCCATTTACTGGACACACGTCTTGGGTCTTGTCTGTGGCAGCCTCGCCAGATGGCCAGCGCATTGTCTCAGGCTCGGAAGATAATACAATTCGTGTGTGGAATGCCGCTACTGGAGAGTCAGAGGGAGGCCCATATACTGGACACACGAATTCGGTCATGTCTGTGGCATTCTCACCAGATGGCCAGCGCATCGTCTCAGGTTCTTCTGATGGAACAATCCGTGTGTGGAACGCCACTACTGGAGAGACAGTGGCAGGTCCATTTATTAGACACACATCTTGGGTCTGGTCTGTGGGATTCTCGCCAGATGGCCAGCGTATCGTCTCATGCTCGGACGATGAAACAATTCGTGTGTGGGACGCCACTACGGGAGAGACAGAGACAGGCCCATTAATTGTACATACGTCTTCGGTCTATTCGGTTGCATTCTCGTCAGATGGCCAGCGGATTGTCTCAGGCTCTTCCGATGGAACGGTTCGTATGTGGAACGCCACAATAGGGGAGACAAAGGCAGGCTCATTCAGTGGACACCTGAAATCTGTCTCGTCTGTTGTGTCCTCGCCCGATGGTCAGTGCATTGTCTCATTAGGACATGGGTTAATTCGTATGTTGAACACTATGACAGGAAATACAGGAACTACAATACACGTTGACTTCACTGACCACACCGTGGTTGACAAGGAGGGATGGATGTGTGGTAGTAAAGGCGAACTCCTAATGTGGATCCCGCGAATACACAGGACACATCTTCACCGCCTCGGTGTTATCTGGGTTGCCGGCGCACACGAAACGCGCGTCGACCTTTCTACTTTCGTACATGGACGGAGGTGGACGACTTGTATTAGCACCTAGATAAAACCGCTACAGAAATCCGTACTTTTTCTTTAGGCGGTCCGAAAATTAATGTGATATGCTAGATAAGAGCTTATTGATGTACTGACGCGTTGAATTCAAGTCTTAGTTAGTCACTGGCAGCTCCCTGTGTTGATGCATTGATGCGTAGCCCAAGACCGTACCATACGGTAACGTGAATTATGTGACGCATCTACGAGTTTGTTGACTCGCTGCGTTTGTCATGGGCATAAGTTGCAGTACAAAAAAATAAAATAATGAAATAGTCTAATTTGCTGCTTTCGTACTATGAAATGTGTTCAACTAACGACAGAAAGGCCAACCAGAAAAAAAGTTGTTTTCGGTCACTGTGGTTCAAAGCCATGGAAAAGATCGGGTTGTTCTCGATCAAACATACGTACGTACAAACTTACGGTAAACTATCAAACAAACAATCGAGCGAGCGATCAAGAACAAGCGAGCTAGTAGGTAAACAAGCGAACACATGGAAAAGGAGGATGCAGGTAAGAGAAACTACGGATAGTAATGGTGGCGGTTGTAATTAGCACGGAGGTCGTTAGATGAACTAGTGGCTGGGGCCGACCTCTGGATTATATAAGGAAAAAAGGAGAGGAAAGAGGTGGTATATCACACGTTATATATCACAAAGGGTGTGGCCGTTTGTGAACAAAAACGACTCGGTGTGCAAAAAGCTGGAAGAAAAGCAGCGAGAAGGGAGACACGAATGCTTCCGAACAAGCCGAAATAACACAAGTCGTTGCGCGTCTCCACGCAGAGGAATGGATTGTTCTGGGTCCCCAAATCCCAACAGTGTTGAATCACTCTTTACTCTTGTCCAAAGCCTCCTACACAAACAAGCGTACCTCTGAATAAGCACGACCCACAAAGAAAAATCTAAAGGAAACGCACTCGATTGTGAAGCAAAATTTGTGCTTCAAGCTCTCACAGTCCCCGTACGGCACCGGGTCGAGGCAAATGAAGGACGTGTGGCTGCGTGGGAGGCCGTTCAGATCCCCACTCTCCTCGGTCGTAAAGGGGCGCGAGCCGTCGCTGCCCTGGAGATCCTTGAAGGCGTCGACGGACACGCGCGAGGTACCCGCCACGCCCCGCAGACGACCACCGGAGGCACGTCTAGTAGAACTACTCGATCACCCGGTTCGTCTTCTCGTACCCGCAGTAGTTGGTAAACTGCGTCCAGTCGTCCCTGTTGATCTCCGTCATCCTCCCCGATGAGTAGCTCGTGCTCGTGCTCGTCAAACACGCGCAGCAGGTCTAGAGGCAGCAATTCCCAGAGCCACTCCATGAACTACTCCACGATCCGCCCTACGATCTGGTGCGCCAAGACAACATCGACGTACATCCTTTTGGTTCGCCCCCGTCACGTCTTGTGTAGCGCTGTCCGGCCTGAGCTCGATAACGACGTGCCCGCCAATGCGGTACTCCGTCACGAAGAACGTCTCGTCGAGTACACTCGATATGTCATTATCCCTGTGACAGAGGCATCAGTCTAACACCATGACCACGACCACGATGATGAGCATGCACAATATCTAGGTAATCTATCGCTTTAGGGTACTACAAATTCTCCTCCTGTTGAGAACAATCTTATCGAAGTCCGGCACGAAATGTACATTGGGGAACCGATGGTGGAATACAGCGAAGGCAGGACGTGGCCGATAGATTTGAAACAGTTGAGGTGCTCCGGGTTCACGCCCGAGGCCAAGTCGATCTGTAGCGTGTAGTTGTCGTGCGCCAAGTACTCGAACCGGCCCTAGCTCGGATTGAACATCTCGTGCGAGAGGAGGAGGAACCACTCGTGGGAGACGCGGCCATGGTCGAGCGCATTCTCGCCCTCAAATTTGACCATGAGCCGCTTGCGGAGGTCCTCCGCTGGAGACGCAGGATCACCGCGAACCTATCCTCGAAGACCCACCCACGGCGCACGTGCATGTCGCACTTGGCGTCGACGATGAGGCGCATCGCCGGCTGGCTTCGAAAGCAGACGATCTTCCGCTGGTAATCGCCTTCGTACTGCGGCGCGTCCGTTTCGACCATCGACGGCAGCCGCGGGTCGCCCCACGTGGTCGGGCACGCGTTGTGGTCCACAAAGTATATGCGCCACTTCGGGGTCATGCGTATTTCCGGACCCGATAGCAGGTGGACCTAGCGGGGCGCGGTTCGCGAGCACCGTCATCGTCGTCGTCGTCGTCGCTGCCGCAGCCGAAGCTGAGGTTCGCCAAAGGTCATTCCACATTGTTATACGCATGCAGGGCTCCTCTCGTCCCAGAGGCAAGGGAACGTCGGTGTAGGTGCCGTCAGCGTTGGCTGAGCCCAGAAACGATGGAACGTGAGCGGCGGAAATAGGCGCCGACAAATCGAGGATCGGCGCGTCCACGTAGTGTTGTCGGTATTGTGGTCGACGTCGTATTGGCACCCATGCGGGTTGTATCGGAGCTCCCATCGGGTGGGAGAACCCCTTCCACGGGTTGTGCAACCGGTGCAGGGGCCGGGCTGGAGCAGGGGCCAGGCTGCTGGGTGCTCAATATGGTGATGTGGAAGAGCGGTGGGTTCGGATGGATGCAGGTCATGCCTGGAGGAAGGGGGTCGACGATTACGTGCGAGAAAAGGACAGGAATGAGATGGTTGTGGTGTGGGACATGCCTGCGGCTGTGACTTGGTATTGTGTTGCTGGTGCCACCCGCGGAAGTCGATGAACTTGAAGGGGATACGCGCATATCGTACAAGGACTAAGGAAGATCGAGCTGCTGAGACACGAGAAATCTCGTCCTTCCGTGGCGAGTGAGAATATGGAGTTTCAATGTACGATTTAGCGTCAGACCCAAGCTGGAGGCCGGGATCGTACAAACGTAGCATGCGAATTGCGAGACTTTTTGAAGGGGCAACGGAGGTCGATTTACCGCAACCAGACTGCAACCCCCCATTCTATTGTACTAGTCCCCTTCGTTTAATTGAGGTCATAAATACTGCCTGGATAGTGAACGTGTCAACGTAAACTTGAACTGGCAGTACAGTATATAAATCTGTTGATCCCAGCCTGGACAACACCCTTGACAGCTGTGGGAGTAGTTCAACTTGGGATGCTTGGATGACGCGGACAGCGCGTGGTTACAGTAAGGTGTACTGTATCTCACTAAATCTTTGCTTCCACGGTTCCACCTCATAAAATGGAGCCATTACCGGCTACGCAACTGGAGATCGTTATCTAGGAAGGAAATAGCAAAGCCAACCGCTCTCCCGAATGCTATTACTGGGTGCTGCCGTGAGGTCCCGATGACAAGACAGATTCTTGAGAGTGGTAGACAGACAAGCACGACAGAAATTCAGTCGTCCCAATGTCACGGTGAGGCCTAATTCTTATACTGACTTCAGTAGTTCGCCGAATCGACCAATGCCAAGACCAATGCCAGATCATATGCACGATCCACGGACTTTCCTTGAGACTTTCCATGAATTGGGGCCTTTCTCCCTCGTTCCCGAATAACAATACCTTCGTGCAGCAAAAGTAGGAACATCCAAGGCGAGCAAGGACCCGAAGATTGTGCTAATCGCACGATGTCACCCTGTTTTACAATATATCGGCCTGGGCCTGATCACGAGTAAGCACGAGTAAGTAACTCCGGACGCAATTGGGCAACGGAGGTCATCACGTGGATAATTTGATTTTACCGCGGCCAGGACTGCACCGTGACTCCATTCTACTGAGGTCCCCTTCGTTTTATTGAAGTCATGAATACTGCCGGGATATTGACCACGTCAACGTAGGCTTGAACTGGCAGTAAGTTAAAGTATCTGTCAGGTTTCTGTAGTTCCCAGCCTGGACAATACCCTTGACAGCAACCGTGGGAGCATTCGGAATGCCGGCGTTGGTATTGGGCGATATCATACGGACAGCGCGTGGCGACCTAGTAGACGCTCGAACCTCGCTCTCACTCTCACTCCAAAAACACTCTTCTATCCAGTATGGCCGCCGCGGAAGATCAGGAGCACGGGAAAATGTTCTTGAATCCGTGCGTAAATGATCCTAGGCCCGTCAGTTTCTTGATAGTGACCCACTACCTGCGCCAGCCCGGGGCCCTCGGCATCGCAAAACCCAGGAAGAGGGTGCGTCGATCCCTTCTTATTGTGTAGCGATGCTCACTCGAGAACCTTCCTTGGACAGCACTCAAATCGCCGAATCGCAGGGAAGCCTATCCCAGTTACGTGTTGAGGTGACCAGTATGTACTTAAATCCTAACTCGTTGTTGCCTTGATAACCGTTTATTCTCTTTGTTAGTTCTTCGGGCGCACGATCTTCCGAGTATCAAGAAACAATTTCGCCTGAAGAGGCGGTTCTTTGTCACTGTAACTAATCGTGCGATAATCAAGAAGACGGAAAGCGTCCAGATTGATGGACAGACCTTGCACTGGAACCAGAGGCTTGGTGCCTTGTACGACTTCCCATTTTCAATCTTAGTCCTCGGCTAAAATTTCAGTTCAGTTCTACACAACGATCTTCACATCTTACACTGTGTCTTTATGAGAGGCGTTACTTACACCCTGATGTCGTTATCGGAGTCCATGAGACTCCGATACCTATCGAATCCCAAATTGGTTCGTTTCTTGTTAAAAACCTCACATGTTCGCCTAACTGAACGCCTCGGGGGCAGACGTCCCGTTCGTTCTCAGTAATGGCGATGGGGAGGCTGGAAAGTCGACGGCGCCGGTCACGCTCTACCTGACGATCGCTGTGTCGTCCAACATGCCAGTGGTCCCTCCAGTCTTTCTCGACAACTCCCCAGACATACCGACCAGAGGAGACGGCTCCCCCGCTGAAGAAGCTACTGAGCCCTCCATCGTTCCGGACTCCGGAAGACTCATTCAATCCACCGACCCGGAACCACTCTTTCCCTCGTCGGATCCCCTTCCTGTCGAGACTGGCACTTCTATGCCAGATGGTCAGGCAGAGATGTCGCCTACCGAGAAGGCGCTGATTGCTCTTCGTCGCACCGATGAAGCCAAAGAGCCAATTGACCGAAAGAATACATGGAAAGGGGCTGTCAGTAGAATCAAGTGGGTGATGAACACTGTAAGCCCAATTGCGGAAGTGCGTCCAATATCCATTTTGCCCCTCCTCGACTGAGCCGACTTTCGCACTCAGCTGCACCCGTTTGCAAAGATGGCATATGACCTGATTTCAGCCATCCCCGAGGTGTGTCTGTTTGTGTTATTGTCGGAAGGAATCACTTGTGTTTATTTGGGTGCCAGATACTCCTAACACAGTATCAGCGTGACAACGATGTCCAAACCCTACTTGAGGCCATGCACGACGCGTTTGATTTCGCGCACCACGAAGATACTTTAAAATCCATCAAACCGGACTCTAAGCAAACCAAAATCCTTACGATCATGCTGCAGGATGTCTGTAATTGCAGTGACTTTATCCTATCGTATGCGAAGGACGAACAATTCTGTATGTTGTCTTCGCCTCCGTCATTGGTCGGTCTAAATGTACGATCATTAGGGAAGCGGACGTTGAAGAATATGGGCGGCGGAGCTACCAAAGAAATTGAGGACCTGTCCGCCGCCCTTGTCGAACATCGAAGGGCATTCTTGGATCAAGGTATCATCACCACGGAGATTACCGCATTCCAGATTCTAGACGACGTGGGAATAGTTTCAGCTAAGGTCGACTGGATATCTACTCGGCTTGAGTGGGTGTCAAGCCAAGTTTCAGACGCCGGTACGTATTCCTGATGGCTTGTCGGCTTTGCGGGTTATCGATTTGATACCGTCGTAGAACTAGTTGCAAATATCAGAGAAATCCCTTACGGAACAGGCTCGCGATTCACACCCAACAAGGGTTGTCTCACTGGAACGCGGACGGCCTTTCTGGACTTCATTGTCAATTGGGTGAACGATCCCGCTTCTGAGCGTGGCCTCGTTCTTTTCGGGCAAGCAGGCACGGGAAAGTCGTCGATCGCGCATGAGATCGCACGTCGCTTCGATAAGATGCACCGCCTTACGTCATCGTTCATCTTTTTGCGGAAGGAGCAATCGAAGCGGGAAGCTTATCACCTGTTCACTACACTCGCTCGCGATCTCTCCGACCGGTATCCTTCGTTTAAATCTGCGCTGGGAAGGATCGTAAGGGACAATGCCTCGCTTCGAGTTGGCACACGCGACTACGATACCCTGTTTGAATCCCTTATCTTGGAGCCGCTTAAGGACCTGCACATCGTCGGTCCTATTCTTGTTGTAATCGACGCCCTGGACGAGAGTGGGGATGCAACTGGTAGAGCGGGATTGCACACATTCCTCGCTAAAAATCTCATCAGGCTCCCATCGAACTTCCGTGTGCTCATCACCTCGAGACCAGAGGACGGCATCGAATCTGCGATTGTTGGAGCGCCTTCAGTCAGGATCAGACACATGAAGGATTCCGAGCTAGCTGCTAGAACGCATGACGATATTCTTGCCTTTCTCCGGGAGAGGCTCCCTTCAGACGAGTTTACAAATTATGGCGACGCGCTGACAATCAAGGCAGAGGGATTGTTTCAGTGGGCGGCGGTTGCCAGTCAATTCATCCTAGATCCTCCCGGGCGCTTTGGTTATAGCAAGAAGAGGTGTATAAACTATCTTCTGACACCTGGTACGAATCGCGATGGACAAGACCCGTTGGATGAGTTATACAAAGACGTCCTCGAAGGATACTTCACTGACCAAGAAGCACGGCTTCTATTCCGTTCTGTCGTGGGACAGCTCATCACTTCAATTGAACCCCTTAGTATCCGTTCCCTGATCACTCTGCGACGACACGCCGACGACGACGACGACGCCGTTGTTAGATTGCTTCGTCGCCTTGGCTCGTTGTTGAGTAATGTCAATTCATCCGACGAAACCCTTCCCATCATTCCTCTTCACACATCATTCCGCGATTTCCTCACAAATAAAGAGAAGAGCAGTGGATTTTGTATCGTCCTTGGTGACGCTCATCGTCAATTGGCCCATTCCTGTCTCGGTCTGCTGCTCAAAGATCTCAAATTCAACATCTGCAATCTCGAGTCATCGTATCTTGCCAACAAAGACGTCGAAGATCTTCGCTCCCGCGTTGATAAACACATCCCACCTGCTCTGTTATATGCCTGTCGTTTCTGGGACGACCATTTGGAATATATTGACTTCGCAACTGATCTGTTTATCCACCTCCAAACTTTCTTTGAGAAGAAGTTTCTCTTCTGGCTAGAGGCGCTTAGCGTGACGAGCAACGTGGGTCTTGCTTCGCCAGCGTTGTCGGCTCTGAATGTATGGCTAGCGTCTGTTCAGGGTGTGAGTATAATTGTTGATTCAATGAGGAAGGCAAACAACTAATTACTACGGTTGCAGCAGGTTTCCGAAACAGACATAGAGAAATTCAGGTCGTTTGTCAATGATGCCTCTGTGTTTGTACGATATTTTGGGATGGCCATGGCAAAGAGTGCTCCCCATGTCTATCTTTCTGCCCTACCATTTGCGCCGACTCGTTCTCTTATCTCTGCACATTATTTCAGCTCATTTCCTCGAATGTTACGCGTGGAACGTGGGTGGTTGTCTCAATGGCCATCATCGGAGATGGTGATTTCAAACGTTGGGGGCAAGGTCCTTTCCGTTGCCTCCTCACCAGATGGCCAGCGCATCATCTCCGGCTCAGACGATCAGACAATTCGTGTGTGGAACGCCACTACGGGAGAGACGGAGGCAGGCCCATTTACCGGACACATGGATGTGGTCTTGTCTGTGGGATTCTCACCAGATGGCCAGCGCATTGTCTCAGGCTCGGAAGATAATACAATTCGTGTGTGGAATGCCGCTACAGGAGAGACGGAGGCAGGCCTGTTTGCTGGACACACGTCTTCGGTCTTGTCTGTGGCATTCTCGCCAGATGGCCACCGTGTCGTCTCAGGCTTGGAAGTGTCGAAGTGTCGAAGTTCGGATCACGTGTATATCATGCCACCACATTTACGATTCACGTGACCAGAGCTATTTACGCATCGTGGTATACATACGTTGTCCCTTAGTCGTTCTACCTCTTACTACCACTAAGGGATCCATAGGCTCCTAGTTTTCATAGGTTATGGGCCCTGCGGCTTAAACTAGGAACTGCTTTAATCCCCTTGGAACTAGACGACCCATATCATCTCCCACTCGTGCATCAGTGCTCTTAACTTCAACCTCCTAACTCATGACAACTCCCAATACTGGTACTGGCGGCACTGGGGCTCTGTCAAGCGGATCTAGCGGGACACCCAGCAGCTCTGGCGGGGGCTCTGGGGACACCGGTGGCTTGACAAGTGTCATCATTCACATTCGCTCTTTCGCCACCAACGCCGCTTGGCTGGCAGACCTTATTCTTGATCAATTGAAATCCAACTGGGATGAATGGGACCAGTGTTTAAATCTGATCGTTGATCAATGCCACTTCTCTTCTTACCTGGACGGCTCTTTCCCTTGTCCCGATTCGGCTGCACACCCCGAAGCCGCCCTAAATTGGAAAAGCAATGACCGCGCTCTTCGCGCATTTATCCTTGAGCACATTTCAAATGTCGAATATGGGATCGCTAGCAAACAGAAGATCGCACACGACGTCTACGAAACATTGCGGAAGAATCACAAGAATCTGGGGGTCCACGCGCAAGTTACTGTCATGAAGCAGGCCCTCGATCTTCGTTTCTCCAATACTTCCCCCATCAATCTTCACTGCACCATAGATGACATCGATTGCGTACTTGATAGGCTGACAAAGCTAGGAAGAATGGATGACGACAAATTCAAGATACTCATACTCATTCACGCACTCGAGGGTTTCCCCTCCTTGCAATCTGTCATCAGTGAACTCCTACAGTCCAGCCCTTCCATCACATCCATCGACGTCAAGAATTGCATTATCCGAGAAGAACAACTACTCCTTACCCACGAGAAAACGGGCGTCCCCCTCATCCCCGGCTCCATCGAGTCTTCCACACTCGCAGCCACAACCAATAAACCTCGGCCGATCTGCACCAACTGTAAACGTGCCAATCATCGCACCAAATACTGTATCGCCCCGGGCGGTCAAATGGCTGGGAAATCCATTGATGAAGCACATGCAGCACAACGAGCCTCATCTGGCAAACCACCTTGCAACAATCGCAGCACCAACCAAAACGCAAACGTAGCCCAAACCACCACCGTTGCCGCCCCTGAACCCAGCAATGCCAACATGACGTCAAATAACACTGTAACATTCAATGGCAAAAACTACATGCTCGTTCCGGACACGATGGCTAACGCTGCACCGGTAACAAACACGAATACCGTCCTGACAGCACTATCAACAAATGACTACGACCACATAACGTTGGCTGACTATGACCAAGAGGAATATTACGCCATGATCGCCACGACTGGGGACGCGTGTGTCTCTATCAACTGGGGAGCCTCCCCCACTGCCTATCCTGCCAGTATTACTCGCACCGGGGAGCTACCGTTCATTCTTGACACTGGTGCAACCTGCCACGTTTCCCCAGAGGCCTCCGACTTCAAGTCTATCCGCCGCATTCCACGCCACCCCGTAAAAGGCTTATCTGGATCCGCGGTCTACGCTGTCAGAATCGGCGATATCAACCTCCACATCGCAAGTGGCCACACGCTTAAACTCACCAGCGTATTGTACATACCTGACTCGTCAGTGCGACTCATATCTGATGAACAGCACAGGGGTAAATGGAACTCATACTCACAGAGACAAGGTAGACTGTGGTGAGAATAGAGTAATGCAGGGAAGCAAGATCTAGCAAGTTGAGCTGATAGAGCGTCTGATACACAGAGATGAGAACTATACTTCATTAGAGAGAAGTATAACTAACCTGATACATAGAGATGAGAACTGTGGTATCAGGGCGTACATGATGTGCTACTTATACACTTTAGATACAATAGACCTTGTACTACAATAGAGGACAAGGAAAGCGTCATACAATAAGTAGAAGTACAATAAGCCCCTAATACAATAGTGGGCGGAACAAAGGGAGTGTACTTAAACAATAAGTACAAGGAATGTAAAGAACAAAGGTATATCACAATAAAGATATAACAAAAGGGAAAGTCCTAATGCGTACTACAATAACAAGTCCTTGTAGTTGTTCTGTACATATGATGTCATAGATAACAAGTCCGAGATTGTAATGATCATAATTATCTAATCTACATAAGTCCTGTATATCTAAAGCAGTCCATATCTGCATAAGTCCATTGAGCCGCTAACTGCGCACAGGTCACTTATCAACAATATCAATCCTTTCCTTGAACAAAGGGGGAAATTACACAACTCATTTCGACTTGACGTCTTGCTGGGTAACGAATAAAAGCAACACCACCCTTGTGTGCGGCTCCATCTCCGACTCCAAGGGTCTTTACGTCCTCACGACCAAAATTCCGCCTATCCAACGTCAGCCCACTCCCCCCACTGCCCTCCTCACTTGCATCCCTGACGTTGAAACCTGGCACTGCCGCCTCGGACATTGCAATAACCGGACCATCATTGAAATGGCCAAAAATAATGTCTCCGAAGGTATGCCAATAGACCTTTCTTCTCTCCCACCTAGATGTGATCATTGTGCCGTCGGCAAGCAGTTGCGCTCATCAGTACCAAAGACATGGGAGGGGAGTAAGGCCGAGAAACGTTTGGAGCGAGTGTTTGTGGACTTGTGTGGTCCGATGTCTGTGTCTTCTCGAAGCGGGAACTGTTATTCTATGAATGTAATCGATGACTTCTCAAGCTACATGTGGAGCATCCCTTTGCGTGCTAAAAATGAAGCCTACACCGCGATCAAAACCTGGCACAAGGCAGTGACTACCCAAATGGGGGAGAAACTGAAGATCCTTGTAACCGATAATGGCGAACTGGTTTCCAGAGACGTCCGCAATTGGTGCAACACCGAAGGCATCGAACACCAACTAACCGCCCCCTATACATCAGCTCAAAATGGAAGGGCTGAGCGCCTTCACAGAACCCTCCTTGGAAAAGCACGCACGATGCGCCTTGCTTGTAATGTGCCCCCCTCGTTATGGGACGAATTTTGTGCTACCGCAGCGTACCTTACCACTCTGACTGCGACCATTGCCAACAATGGAAAAACTCCTTACAAACTCTGGTTTGGACGCAAACCTTCCCTATCACACCTCAAAGAAATTGGCTGTCGTGCTTTTGCCCTTCACACTCCTTCCCTGTCCAAAATTCATCAGCGCTCCTTCCCTTGCATCCTCATCGGATACGCCCCACACTTCAAAGCTTACAGGCTTTGGGACCCTTCTTCTTCACGAGTTTTTAATTCATTTCACGTTTCCTTTACAGAACATCTTGACTCCGAATCTTCCCCTTTATCACCGGGAACCATTTTAGGTACTTCAACATCTTTTACGCCTCCTTCTTGGGAAACACCCGGACCTATTCCGGCGCGGCTCAATACCTTAGATTCTGCACCTCCTTTCTCGATCTCTCCCGCACTACATGATTCCTTCACAGACGATCCTGATCATACATTAGAACTTCCTTTACGTACTTTACCTTCCAACACACACAGACCATCAAACGTTCCCAATAACGTCAATACGAATACCGTCAATAACGTCAACGCTAATACAATCAATAACAATACCAATACCGCAACTCCTAATCCCATGAATAATGACCCCATCGACCCGCAAACAAACAATGTTCCCCCCCTCCCCCCCCTCTCCCCTCTCTCCTCCCTCACTCCTTCTCCTCCCCCCATCCCTCCACCTTGCCGTTCCTCCTGCATCCCTGTCCCTTCTACGCGCGCTGTGACAAATGACGGCTTATGCCACGGCCATTGCCTTATCAACGCCATCTCACAAGCTCGTCAGTCTGGCGCTCACCGTCAGGAGGAGCGAGCACAGCGATCTCTCACGCCTCAAACAGACCATGCGTTCACCATACTCTCCAAATACTCAGATGTACGAGACACGCATGACTTGTTTCACGCTGACCTTTGCCTTGATGAGCACCCCATGACTGTTATGCTCACACGGGCGTTCGTGCGACGTGCAACTAAGTCAAGTTCGATAGAAGTCGATTGTAACGCCACCACAGGGGCGTTAAGTACGACGTGTACTTTCGAAGTCAACTGTCAGGGGTTCTGGTAGAGCGAGTCGGTTAGGACTCAGTTCGGTGATGAATAAGAGTTGATTGAGTCTCGAGGACTTATCAACCTTAGTCAGAGAAGACGAAGCTCAGGCACGAAGGCGAGCAAAGGACTTAAGCGCAAAGGCAAGTCGAGGACGGGTTCGTGAGTACTGATGTGGTATTACACAAGAAGTCAGAACTGCTGTACAAGCCAGTCCGACTACGACCTATATACTAGTACAAGCCCCAAAGAGACAACAACAGGGCAACATAGTAGGTAAACAGATGGCGCCATGAGGAACACATGGGCGCGACAGGTATCGTATGGCGTCAGAGATAAGACAAGGGTCTGGGTCAACTATCAGTGACACGCGGTAGTCAGAGGACCAAGTGGCAGCCAATGCATGGCGTATAGTAGTCAGTCATGGGTCATCACAGAACGTATCATAGAAGCAGCAATCAATGTATAGTAAAGGTGCAATGCCTATCAGTCAAGAAGGGGATCACAAGGGACGTCAGGTGTGGAAGGAAGTCAAAGATAAAGAGGCGAGGCTGTCCATGAAGGCAGATGTGTAAGGGGTCTGGGTGTAGGGTGACGTCGAGGGGAACAATGACAAAGAAAACAAAGATAGAACTGTTCATGACGTACAAGGCGTGCGGGAATGGAGACAAGTCACGTGAAGCAGGGGAAAGAGTTGCAAAGACAGGAATCCATGGATAGAGGGACGCGTGGCGTCAACTTCAGGGAAAATGGTAAGAAGTCCCCTTAGCAGTACGTCGCAAGGCAAGAAATCGTAACATCGATAGTCCGGTCAAAGACTAAGTTCGGTGATACTACTTGGAGCAGAGCTCAACAAGAGTGAGAGGAAGTGACTCGAAGGTCCTTCTGAATAACAGAGGCGAGGCAGAAAACGAAGGCCCGCACGTTCAACTAAAGGTATCCTCAGAAAGGAATCCCTCTAGAGTCTGTGAGACTGAAGTATGATGTGATTCAAGAAGAAGTCGAGTCTACGGTACAAGCTAGTAGTAAACGACTTATATACTAGTACAGCACCAAAGAGTCACAAACAGATGGTGCGATCCTAGGATCCGGGTCCTAGGAATGAGTCATCGTACAGTAACATGTGATAATAGGAATAGAATGCCATAGAAGGCCATAGAACAAGTCATCAGTCAGCAATGAGTCATGTGAGTAATCAATGTGAGGTAAGTCCGGCACTTGTACGAGTATGGATGGAGATGAGTCAAAGAAAATGTGTAAGTAAAGAAAGTGTCCGGAATCGTAACATTACCCCCCCTTTTGATGCGAAGTTGCCTCAACTTCTAGTTTGACCCTCCGTATTCGCTGCCAAGATCCCAGTTGTCGCCATCAGGTGGGGTAGGTTGTCGGTCCTTGGGGCATTGATGCCTATCGAGGAATCCGTAGGGGCCTCGTTCAGCACAGTGGCGGCACGCAATTGCCTTGGGGCAATTGTACTCCTCATGCGTGGCGTAGTGGTTGAAACACTTGCCGCAATAACGAGGACGTGTCGATGGGTCCTGCCGGTTGAGTAGATCGACCACGTTCATCCTTCTAAAGATGCACTCTGCTCCTACGTGCTGGTTGCTGTCGCAAAACCAGCAGTGTTTGGGACGATTCTTGGGACAGTTAGCCTTCTTGTGACCCATCTTGCCACATTTCCAGCACGCATAGCGATTGCGTGGTGGTCCTTCGTGCTCTTGTGGGAATTCGACGGGTCCGTGGGTTCATATGGCAAGTTGAGGGACATCCGCGCGGGTTCGCTGCGGGTAGAGCTGGGCGTATCTGTCGGCGATGATGCGTACCAAATCCGACTTTTCCATCCTCTTCCTAATTCCGTTAATCTCCAAATCCGTGTCAAAGGCTGCTCGTTGGAGTTGATTGAGCTGCCTTTCGACGTCTTCTTTTTGCTTGTTGATCGTTGCTTGTTTTCGCAGTGCGTCGCGGAGCCTCGATACTTCTGCTTTGATGCAGGGGTCGCCGAGGTCTTGCACTACCTCATCTATGGCGTATGCCCTGGGATGTTCGCGATCAAATTGAGCTAGACGTGCGTTAGAAATGGGGATGGGAAGACGGATGGGGGGATTGGTTGGACGAAGGTAGACAGGTTCTGCGTAGGGCGGTTGGTTCTTGCCCATACATCCGACAACTTGTTGGTGGTTGTCATGATAGAAGATGTACGGGGCGACAACTCTAGTAGGGTCTTCATCAGACCTAGGGATCATGAGGGGATAGTATCGCAGGGAAGAAGGGAGATTGGGGAAAAACGGAAGTCCTGGGTCGTCATCCTCCTCGTCTTCTGGTTCACCGTTGTAATCAATGTACTCAATGAGTCCATTGTCTTCTTCAAGTCGGGGTTGTTGTCCGACAATTTCTTCTTGTACTGCCGTAGTTATAGCAGTATCACAGTCGACGAGGGTAGGGGAGACAGGGGGAGGAGTTTGTGGTGCATAAGGGAAAGGTTGGAAAGTGGGGGTCGAGACTTCAGATTCGAGCAGCTGAGTACGGCGCATATCGGGGGATCCGATCATAAGAGGAGGGGGGGTTTGAATTGGGACTGGTGCCGTAGGGACGACTATGTTCTGATAGGCGCGACGTTCGCCTACAGACTCATATTCATCTTGAACGATGCCAGAGGTGAAAGACATAGCAATGATGGTGGTGGTGGTTCGAGTTCGAAGTGGGGAGTGATGAGGATACAGTTCGGCCTAGGAGTCTTTGTCTTTTATGTCCTCTTGGGCGCTCCTTCGGCGTTAGGATGTAGGCGATAGAAGTCCGTTATCGCGGACTGAGAGTGGGTCAAGTTTTCCCGAGGTTCCCACGTACTGTCACTCATGGAAAATCCTTTCCACTTGATAAGGAAATGGAGCTTGCGTCCTCGGCCTTGTCGGCGCGAGTCTAGAACTTGCTCCACTTCATATTCTTCTTCTCCATCGATAAGCTCCGGCAATGGTCGGGTAAAGTTCGGTCCGTGTAACGCCGTCTCCTTATAGGGTGTCAGGAGGTTAGTGTGGATCACCGGGTGTATCTTCCACCGGCTTGGCAGGTCCAATTCGTATGATACTTGAGATAAGACCTTCTTGATGGGGAAAGGGCCATATCTTTTTGGCGCTAGTTTGGAAGTGGGGTAATGAGTACGTAAATTTACACCCTCCAGCCAAACCATATCTCCCTCTTTGTACGGAGTGAAATTGCGTTTGCCCCTTTCTGCCATAAGTACTTGCGCGTGGTTGATACACTCTTGCGCCTTTCTTCTCGCTTCCTTCATGTCTTCTATCCTCTTGTCTACTGCAGGTGCATTCGTCGTTTCTTCATTCCCTGTGGCCCTTGGCGTCCAGCCCATTAACAACTTGAAGGGGGATCGTTTGGTTGTTGCGTTGGGCCAGCTATTATGCGCGAACTGGGCGACAGGAAGAAGATCGACCCAGTTATCTTGCTGGACGTTGCTCCAATGGCGAAGGTACTGTTCAAGCCATTGGTTCGTACGTTCCGATTGTCCATCAGTTTGCGGATGATATGCTGATGAAATATTTTGTTTGATGTCCAGTGTTCTGCACAAGTTACGCATATAGGTTGAGATAAAACGAGGGCCTCTATCGGTGATCATCTTCTTCGGCAATCCATAGTGTGGGTAGACATGTTGAAGATATAGTTGAGCTACTCCTTCGGCTGTGATCGTCTCATTGCATGGTATGAAGATGGCCGCTTTCGTACAGTCATGGTCAGTGATGGTGAGTATTGTGTCGAATCCTTTTGATACTGGTAACTTGGTAATGAAATCCATAGTGACGACTTCAAATGGTTGCGCTTCTGGGTTGGTTGTAATGGGAAATAATCGCGGTTTTTGTCGGTGTGTATTTATTTTGTTTGCTTGACACACTGCGCATCCCTTGACATATTCTTCCACATCTTCTTTTTGTCGGGGCCACCAATAGCGTTCTTTGAGTAGTGCATGTGTGTTGGCTATTCCCGGGTGTCCGCGATAAGGGGGATCATGAAAAAGGGAAATTACCCCCCTTTTAAGTTCAATGTTGCCCTCGACATTGGCAACTCGAGCTCCTTCGTGACACCACATTTTGACATCGTCTTGGTACAGATTGTGGGCGTTGATCCATTCGGATTTTGGATCATTATGATGGTTTAGTTCGCTCCACATTGAGAGTTCCTCGATTGATTCATCTTCTGTCCCTGCTAAATTGACGAATATTTCTTCAGGGAGTACCGTGATATTGCCATTGTCTTCTTCTCCTTCATCATAATCACTTCGCCTTGATAGTGCGTCCGCCCTTGCATTCTTTGTTCCACTAACATGTTTGAGGACAAAATTGTATTCTTGTAATTCCTGGAATTCGCGTGCAACTCTTCTACTGATTTTTCTTGGTTCTTTCCAGTAGATGAGGTTGGCGTGATCGGTGTGAATGGTGATGATATGAGGGGATCCTACAAGATACATTCTCCATGTCCTAAGGGCTTTGACGACTGCTAACAGTTCCCGATCATAGATGTCGTAGTTTCGCTCTGTTTGAGTGAAACTTTCCGAGAAAAACGCCACCGGGTGCATCTTCTTGTCGTTTCCTTCTTGATTTAGTACTGCTCCAATTGCGAAACCAGATGCATCGACTTCGATCTCAAAAGGTGCTTCCAATTTTGGACATTGTAGTACTGGGGCTTCACTGATTCTTGCTTTGAGTTCTTCGAAGGCCTTATTCCTAGTGCTTGTCCATTCCCAAGGTGTTTCTTTCTTGGTAAGATCGTTGAGAGGTCGTGCAATGGCCGAAAACCCTCGTATAAAGCGACGGTAGAAGTTGCAGAATCCAAGGAATCCGCAGACTTCTTTAAGGTTGGTGGGTGTAGGCCATTCGCGTACTCCTTGTACTTTTACCGGGTCCATTTTTACTTGACCATGGCCGATAATAAGGCCTAGATATTCGACTTCTCGTACTTCGAATACGCATTTCTCCGGTTTGAGATATAGATCGTGTTCATCGAGCCGGTCTAGTACTTGATGTACTAGTTGTCGATGCGTATTGAGATTGTCGGGGGTTGCGATGAGAATGTCGTCCATGTATATAACCACCCATCCCTGTGCCACTAGGTCACGGAAAATAGTATCCATCATGGTTTGGAAGGTACTCGGCGAGTTTGTGAGTCCGAAGAACATAACGCAGGGTTCGAATAGTCCTTTGTTAGTTTTGAATGCGCCTTTCCATTCATCTCCCGGCTTGATCCGTACATTGTTATACCCCCATCGGATGTCGAGTTTGGTGAATATCCGTGCTTCCCGTACTTTATCTATGAGTTCAGGAATAAGGGGAAGCGGATATCGGTTCTTCACTGTTAACTCGTTGAGTTTTCGATAGTCTTGCACTGGTCTGAGTTTGCTGTCTTTCTTTTTGATGAAAAAGAAAGGTGAAGAGTAAGGGGATTTGGATGGACGAATATATCCCTTCTTTAACTGTTCATCGACAAATTCCTCCAGTGCTTTATCTTTGACTTGAGTCATAGGGTAGATTTTGCAGTCAATGGTGGCGGGTGCGTTGGGCATTAGATCAATGGCATGATCCCAGGGTCTTGGTGGCGGAAATCGTTGTGAGCTTTCTTCATCGAATACTTTGCGATGTCGATGATATTCTTCGGGAACCCTTTCCTCAAAAGTCTTTATTGTTTTGTCTGCAGCCTTTTGTGCCAATTCTGAAGCTGTCGTGGTCTTGTATAGATGTACCACTTCGTCGGGAATTTCTTCGACTTGTTTTTCCCATTGTTCTTCAGTTATAATTCTTCGGTTTGCAACGGATATGTATCCTAGGCTGGTAATGACGACTGGTTGGAATTCTTTGTCTAGGGTGGCGTCCTTCCAGTGTACTCTTGGTTCAAAGGCTGTTAGCCAGGGATATCCTAAAATCACTTCATCGGATCCTAGATGAGTGATTAGGAATCGGAGTGTTTTGGTTTGGCTGGCTACCAGTCGTGACTTCAAGGTCCGTGAATTGCGTAATCTCGCCATCTTGATTATGGGTTCCATCTACGTTCCATATTTTGATCGGTTTAGTCACTGGTAGCGTGGAGATCTTGAGTCGATTTATCAGATTTTTGCTGATAAAATTGTCGGTTGCTCCCGAATTGATAAGTACTTGTCTTTCGGCCGTCGCGTGTGCAGATTCAAATAAAACTGGAATTCGCATGGATCGATATCTGCTATGGTACACGCTAATCTTCATTGCTTTAGCCCAGGCCGCGGGGTTCAAGCATTGGAAAAACCCTGTTTCCCAAACAATTGTTCTTCAAGGGCCGCTTTGACCTCATCAGTGTCAGCTTGCATAGCCGCTATATAGGCTGCTGCTTTTTCCGTGGCTTTCATGTTGGCGCTTCCTTCTACTTTGACCATGGCAACTACAGTGGGTGTGGTTGAGGAAGTAGTGGAAGAGGTTGTTGCGACAGACGCTTGGGTATTTTGGCGTTGAGGACAGTTGCGCGAAATATGTCCTTTATTACCACATCTGAAGCATAGTCCTTCTTGCTGGTAGCGTTGCTTGTCTGCCTCGGTCATAGTAGCTCTTGCACGGGTTCTTCCAATGTCCATAGCATTGGGGTTTCGATTGTTGTTGGCATATATATTGCGATGCCATTGTTCGCGACGAGGATTGTTTCCACCTGTGGGCTTGCGCAAATGGCTCTGAAGGAGGTTGTAAATTCGCTGTTGCTCTACTGCTGCTTCTGTCCAATCTTGCCAATTAACTGGTCGGTGTTGGCGTAAAATACTCTCCATGAGTTTGAATGGTAATCCTTGAGCATACAGATTGAGGGTTACTTCTTCATTAAGAGTATATCCGGCTTTATTGGCAAGGTTGGCGAATTTGGCGTTATAGTCATCAATGTTTCCTCCTTCCATCTTTAGTTTGGAAATTTCGGTTTGTGCTTTCTGTCTTTCTGAAGTATCGGTATAGGTGCGGCGGAATCGAATCTCTACTTCATTCCACAGATTTTCTTCAGCTGGTAACACCCCCGTGGCAATTTGATTGTTAAGCCAAATGACTTGTTCTTGCACCCAGTCTTGTACCAATGGTCCTCTAATATAGGACAAAAAGGTCATGGCCCTCTGATAAGGGATTCGAAGTATAGCTGCGTTCGGGTTCATGCCTCGGTAAATGGTGAAGTCGAGAAGGAAGGCCTTGCTTTGTCCGCGATCTCCGTTGAACTCTGCGGGAGGGTTTCCTCTGAGTTTCCCATCGGGTACTCCTCCTCCTGCTGGAGCTGCGCCTGCTGGGGCTGCTCCAGGTGCTGGTGCTCCACCTGGTGCGCCTCCTCCTCCTCCTCCTCCTCCACCTCCACCTCCACCTCCACCTCCTGGTGCAGGGGCGGGGGCTCCTCCTCCACCGCTGCCTCCGAGAGGCGCAGATGGAGTGGTGGTACTTGTCGAAGCTTGGACGGGTTGTGTCTGTGTCTGTGACATATCTGGGGCTTGATTCTGTTGTTGGGGTGGTTCTTCTGGTTGGGTTGTTTCTTCTGGTGCATCTACTTGTTCTGGTGGGTCAGGGTTTATGCCAAAAAGACTTCTGTTTGTGCGAAGTGGTCCTGTTTGAAAGTGGGGTGGTGCTAGTTGGAATGTAAACCACTGTCCACTGGTTCTGCTCTTGACTACTATGGCCCACTTGCGAAGGTCTTCAAGGTATTCTACCGGTGTGTATCCAGAGGTTCGATCGTATACGCAGTATCCTTCGTTTTCTCCTTCTTCAACCCAGACAACTGATCCTTTTATTGCGTCGGATAAAGTGTCTTCCCTTGATCGATTGATAAATTCTGACTGGAACTGTGCTTCGGCACGGCTTTTTCCTTTCTTTGGGGAAGCCACTGTGATTCAGGGATAGAGACTCGACTTAATGTTACGCTCACACGGGCGTTCGTGCGACGTGCAACTAAGTCAAGTTCGATAGAAGTCGATAGTCCGGTCAAAGACTAAGTTCGGTGATACTACTTGGAGCAGAGCTCAACAAGAGTGAGAGGAAGTGACTCGAAGGTCCTTCTGAATAACAGAGGCGAGGCAGAAAACGAAGGCCCACACGTTCAACTAAAGGTATCCTCAGAAAGGAATCCCTCTAGAGTCTGTGAGACTGAAGTATGATGTGATTCAAGAAGAAGTCGAGTCTACGGTACAAGCTAGTAGTAAACGACTTATATACTAGTACAGCACCAAAGAGTCACAAACAGATGGTGCGATCCTAGGATCCGGGTCCTAGGAATGAGTCATCGTACAGTAACATGTGATAATAGGAATAGAACGCCATAGAAGGCCATAGAACAAGTCATCAGTCAGCAATGAGTCATGTGAGTAATCAATGTGAGGTAAGTCCGGCACTTGTACGAGTATGGATGGAGATGAGTCAAAGAAAATGTGTAAGTAAAGAAAGTGTCCGGAATCGTAACAATGACCATCGATGAAGCACTAGCTGCCCTAGGCGATGGTTCCATCGAACCCACACTAGAATCGGACGACGAACCATCCTGGGCACAAGCTCTCGCCTCCCCCAAAAGGGAGTACTGGATCGCCGGCGGTCGGGAGGAGTTGAAAAGCCTCGAAGACCTGAAAGTGTTTGTCCTCGTACCCCGCTCAGAAGTACCATGAGGTCAACATCCACTCAAGGGCAAGCTCATATGCAAGCAGAAGCGCGACAGCACCGGAAAAGTAGTACAATATAAAGTACGCTACATCGCAAAAGGCTTCGCACAGCGCTGGGGCATCGACTACGATAAAACTACTCCGCCGACCATCTGACTCGAATCCTTCCGGTCTATTCTCCACATCACAGCTACTCTTGACTGGGACGTCCAACAGTTCGACATTAAGACGGCATTCCTCCATGGAATTCTGCCAGAAGACGAGATGATGTATATGGAGCAACCTCAAGGCTTTGAAGTTCCAGGAAAGGAGGACTGGGTAATGCGGCTGATGAAAAGTATCTATGGTATGAAACAGGCAAGCCGGATATGGAATCAAACGTTCCACAACGTGATTCGTGACCGGAGCTATTTACGCGTTGTGGTATACATACGTTGTCCCTTAGTCGTTCTACCTCTTACTACCACTAAGGGATCCATAGGCTCCTAGTTTTCATAGGAAGATGAAACAATTCGTGTGTGGAATGCCACTACTGGAGAGACAGAGGCAGGCCCATTCACTGGACACACAGATTTAGTCTGGTCTGTGGCATTCTCACCAGATGGCCAGCATATTGTCTCATGCTCCGATGATCGAACAATTCGTATGTGGAACACCACTATGGGAGAGATAGAGGCAAGCCCATTTACTGGTCACACCGACTCAGTTAAGTCGGTGGCATTCTCGCCAAATGGCCAACGCATCGTCTCAGGCTCAAACGATAAAACAATTTACATGTGGAATGCCACTACGGGAGAGACAGAGGCGGGCCCTTTTATTGGACACATGTCTTCGGTCTTGTCTGTGGCATTCTCGCCAGATAGCCAACGCATTGTCTCAGGCTCGGATGATCGAACAGTTCGTGTGTGGAACGCCACTATGGGAAAAACAGAGGCAGGCCTTTTTTCTGGACACGCGGATTCGGTCTGGTCTGTGGCATTCTCTCCAGATGGTCAACGCATATTCTCAGGCTTGAATGATGGTACAATCCGTGTGTGGATCACTGCTACGGAAGAGACAGAGGCAGGCCCTTTTACTGGACACACGTCTTTAGTCCAGTCTGTGGAATTCTCACCAGATGGCCAGTGCATTGTCTCATGCTTAGTGATTTCCTGGCCCAGGCTTATGGGCTGGAAGCTGGCCCAAGCCGGACGTCAGAGGCCGAGCCAAGCTTGGCCCAAGGAGCGGCCCAGGGTGGCCTGTGGCCCCAGCTTTGGATTTTGTAAGCTGTTCTCATAGGCTTTGGCCCCGGCTTTGGCTTTGGTGAGCCCTGGGCTGCGGCACTTGGGCTCAGGCCGCAAGCCGCAAGCCGTCTCTATGACTCTATCCAACCTGCAAATGAGAATCTTGGGGCCTTGTAAGACATTAGCCCTCCTGTGTTCGGCTGATGGTTCTTTCTGTTCAGTGATGTACAACCCGACCGTCTTCACATCTAGTCTCATTGACAGCCCCAATGACGGCGAGTCATCCCACCATTACAGCCTCATCCATGTCGTGAACCTTGTTGCTCTTGCCCTCCTTGTCCTCTGTTGGTAGTTCTCCTCCATCAATATTCAAGTGACTCGCCACTGATGAATCGTGCAGACCATCTTCACCTGGGCCTTCCTCCTTACCATCGCCTTCCGCTTTATGTTCAACGCTGTCGCCACCCAATCTGTCAACTTGAAGGCCATGTGGGTCCCCCTTGTCCAGGAGCCCTTCTTCCGCATCCCAACATACATCCGGTTCACCATGGACTGACTCTGCATCATGCAGTCATCCTCGGTTCCGCTTTTGGCTTCAAGCTTGAGAATGTGCATGTGCTGTTCCCTGCTCTATCCCACTTACTGATCCACCTTTTATCCCTTAGGTCACAAATTATGATGCTCGTGTCATCTCTGTTGTGGGGCTTATCAAATTCCTGCTTGGTTTCTATGCGACCTCGAGGAACCGTTCTGCCATCCAATGGCACACTATCATTGTTGGTCTGTTGGTTCAGCAGGCTATCGCCCTCTTCGTGCTCAAATCCGGTGCTGGCCTCCACACATTCAAATGACTTGCAGCTCTCACTCCCGATTTCCTTGTCCAGGGTCTTGTTGGCGCTGCCTTCTTCTTCAACCAAGACACCGTCGACAACAAGCACTGGTTTTTTGTCAACGTGGTAAGTCAATTTTTGCGACCTGTGACAACGATTGTCTTTCTCAATCACCCTTTTTCTTTTTGCGTAGTAAGGAGCAACCAAAAACCTATCACCTCTTCACAATGCTTGCCGGTCTTCGTGATCTCTTTGACCACTATCCATCGTTTAAAGCTGTGCTTGGAGAGGCCACCAAGGACGACACTTCTCTTCGAGTTGGCACCCGTGACTATTCCACCCTGACAAATCGAGAAAAGAGTGGAGACTTTTATATTGCAAAGGAATAACAAAGTACATAGACATGAATGCGCAGAGATAAGAGTCGAATCATGACAAAGAGGGGCAGTGTGTATATGTGGCTTGATCATCGCATTTTGGTTTGTCAAAGGCAGAGACTCAAAGGCTGCTCGAAGGCATTGCGTACTGTACTTGTTCCAACATATGGGCCGTGGCTTGCAGGCCATGTAGGCCTACAACATATAAAGCCCGAGCTTGCAGGCCTTGACAGGCCTAAGCCCCTGGAAGCTGTGGGTGACGGCCCCGGCTTCCAAATTTTGAGGCCTAAGCCCCCAAAAGCTGGGCCTTTCACCCGGCTTTTAGGCCGAGCCGGGCCGGGAAATCACTAGTCGGAAGTGAAATTGAAGAAGACCAAGCTGAAGAGCCTTGGTCTCAATACGACGACTTATATACATATATCAAGGCAGCTTTGAAGCTCCTCTCCAATCCGTTCAATGAATAGCTAAACTACCTCACAGTCTATAAAGACATGTGATTCCGATGCTGACTGATGATAAAGTCCATGACACATTTACTCTTACTAAACCGGTCATAAGTATTAGTAAGGTTCCATACTCCTCGCAATCCGTATCAGAGACAGTAAGTAAAGGTATACGTAGACATTGTCACTGTGGGCAGAGTATAATGTTATATGGATTTTTATGGTTAATTTTATGAGAAATATATTTGAGAAATGTCTAAGATGTTGTCATGCAAGACAGTGTGAACTTATTTATAATGTACTCTACAATAAAGAAAGCGTTATCCTGGCAAATACATTGTAAATATATTGTAAATATATCTACTTGTAAACTTTGAATGTGCTTCGCACATTCATTGCCAATGAATTCGGGCTACTCATCTTGATCACATTGCAACTCATATTCCTAATATAATACCCATTAAACCTAACATTTCATTGAGGAGACATTCAGCCCGACATCCGATATCGGAACGTCGAGAGTCAACAACTGAAGACATCAAGAGATCTCAACAACATAACACATAACATTCATCTAACATCGGAACATCCCAAGTCAACATCTCAACATCTGAACTACTACACAACAGACACAATGTTCCACAGACAAGTCCAGAATGTGTGCAAACTCTAGCTTCCTTTCCCTACTCATAACCCCCCCGACCCCGCGACTTATCATTACAATAAATGAACCTGCATCACTCAGTCCCGCTTTCCTCTCGCCACAGGCCATAATCCTCCAGTGGTGACAATCCGGTCGAAAGAGACTTGATGATCGCCGCCGCGGCGACAGCGGAAGGGAAGGCACAAGCAACACCCCAAGCGCCTAAGGCCTAGAAATCTGTGGGTGAAACGAGGAATTGCGCGGAAAGAGCGGACGACGCGTAGACGATGTCGAGGAAAAATGAAAGTGGGTACTCACCTGCTGACCTCCATAAACGGAGCGAGACACGCCCGTGATGGTTTCGCAACGACGAGCAACTCCCCACCGAGGCAACCAGACGGCGCTGTCGAGGTCGCTCGCGAAGGGTGCCTGTGCAGGAAATGAGGAAAATATACCAGACGAGATGGACAAGGTGGTGGGGGGGAACACCGAACGTCGAACCAATAGATTCCACGGATCATCTCAAAATATGCTGCGACAGTCATTTCCATATGTTCAAGGGCCACGCGGGAGGGGAGGGGTCGTCGGGGCTGCTAAGTCGAGGTGTTGGAGAGCTTGGCCATGCATAGAAAAGTAATCAGAGCACTGACCTGGACGTTACCGGACAGAGGGATGGACCTGTAGATGTGGGGAAACTCCCCGCTCGCACCTTACGATAAAGTAGGCGTGAGGAAGGAAATGGTTGAATTTTGAGTGATGACATACCAACGGTTGGGGCCACAAACTGTAGTAGCGGCTGGAGAGCCGCAAAAAATATTCTGAGACTTCCCGAGTGGAGGTGAATGCCTAGCAGTAGAGGGGTCAGATATAGCAACCATGAACGAGAAGGTCGGGGTGGAGGAGAGACGAGACAGATGATGGATGGAAAGGAGAGTGAAAACTCGCCTCGGTCGTCGGAGCGCAGTCACCGCTACGAAGCAACCTCATTGTGCAAAGTCGTGGCAACCAGACGGCCATTCGAAGCTGCCCCACAAGGAGTAGGTTGCGAATAGACGAGCATCCAAATTGGAACAAGGTCGAAGGGGGGTTTGCATCGAACGCTCCCACCAAGGCAACCAGACGAAGAGTCAAGGTTACCCCACGAGGGGCGGCATGCGGGAAGAGGGAAACATTGCGTTGGACAGCGTAGATATCAAAGAAATAGGGAGGTAGGTAGGGGGTGGAACATGGAAAAAAGGGTGGGGGAAAATAATGACTTTGTGGGCAACGTTCGGTTGCGCCTCTCAATAAAAAAAAAAAAAAGTAGTACACGTGATGTTAAACAACGTTTGAGTCCGACTGTGAGAATTGCGGGAATGTCACACGGGTTATGTAAGCTAAAATGTCGTCCTTCACCGACTTGTTGCAAGTCTGGTAAAGTCCTGCTTGTTACACCTGCGTTCTTCCAAAATGTGCTTCGCCGTTTGTATACCTCAGGTAAGTTCCTCTTCCCTGTCGTTTTGAGAAATACAAACGAAGCCCCCTTAGCATACAACTCGACCCCATAACGGTCGATGTCAACGTGCATCCTACCAAACGCGAGTTTCACTTTTTGGAAGAAGAGGGGATCACCGAGTCTATCGCAGACGTTGTCCAGGCCAAGTTCGCCCAGTCCGGGGAGCGGAAGTTTGAATACCAGGTTGGTGCACATTACTTACTCTCCCACCTCGCCATTGAACTAATCTCTCCGTCTAGACTCTGCTCACTGGAGGCGTCGCTTCCGCAGACGCTGGCAAGGGAAAGGAGAGGGTGCACGAAAGAGTGCGGATAGTGATACTGCGGCATCTACTTCCCCACCAGGTCCCCCTGTCGCTAAGAAAATCTTATCGCAGCACAAGTCCGCACGTCTGGTGCAGACCGAAAGCTCGACTCGATGTTTCTTCCAACTCCGACGCAATGATCATTGTGAACCCGCTGCGCGTCAGGACACAGAGGTCGTGAAGGAAGAGAGGAAGACTAGGGAGACTCAGCAATCTACTTACTATTTGACAAGTGTAACGACCTTGGGGGATAATGTCACAAAGGGGAGGCACACGGGTGTGCAGCGTTTCGCTGCGGTCTAGTGGGACTGTGACTGGCATACCCAATCCAGAATTGATGGACATCCTTCAAAAACATGTCTTTTTCAGGCGTCGTAGACCCCGTTTGCGAGCTCTGCGTCGTGCAAGTCTCTACAAAGTTGTATTTAGTCAACCACGGAGCATTGGTGTAAGTTTTCGTTGACGAGATCTATCTGTGGGATTTTATTACCGTTAATCAGGGAAGAGTTTTTACCAGCTCGGCTCACGTCAGTTCCGCAATTTCGCAAGGCTTAAACCGGATCCGTCTGCGCCGCTGTCCTCACTGATAAAGTTGGCAGTTGAAGCGTGACAATTTTCGGAACCAAATTGTTTCCAAATTCAGATGATGACATGTTCGAATACTGTAGTCTTCACTGTTCGCCACCCCTCGTTCTGTTGATAAGATCATGATCGTGTTCATCCATGTGAGCTACATAGACTAGGTGGTGTAATTGGATTCGCAGGAGCTACAAGTCCAGCTTGAGGTTGTAGATGACATATCGGTTTCCTCGGCTCGTCAGACGCACCAGATGCTATGCTGGCCCTCGACTTTGCCTTGTGTATACTAGTTGAGTCCGATTTCCACAACCCACTTGTTCACCCACGTTATTACATCCCTCGCCATCTGCAGACCTTGGGAACGCCTGTCCAGTGCATGCATGCCTTCCGGCACTCCAACTTGCGCTGCGCGCCGGCGTGCCACGCATCCAAGACAGCACTAGCCCACTCGCCCAATTCATATGCACCGCGTGCCATCTCAACACCGGCACCTTCGCGGTCAAGTAGGAGGCGCAGGCCGTGCTCCTCAACAAAGGTCGGCCGAGACACTGAAACGCAATGAGGGGGTGCGCAGGAATACAGTGAAGCAGGTGGGCGCAACTCACCGTAAACAAAAGGCGTACACGAGTCGACACACTCGGAGACCGTCCCGTATCCCTGTGGGCGTGTTAATGCAACGCATTCTGCTTATAATTACTAACCATTGTTCACGCAGTCGATCACGCATGCCCTTATCTCTCGAGAGACATGCTAAGAGAATACTTCTCGTTTGGCTTCACCGTGGAAGGAATGGTCGACAGCTTGCCTCTTGGCTTGCCTCTGCTGAGCGCTGATCCGCAACTTCACTCCGAACTTGGACAAGCTCCCACTGTTTCTGATGTGGCTTGGACCACAGGTGAGCTTGTCACAGCAGAAAATGGAGCACTGTACCACGTCCAAAGCAAGATGGATGAGTTTTCAGCTGAGGTAAATGCGCTACTAGAGCACAGGAGACCAAGTACTCACAGCATAGAAGGAGACAAAAATCGGGAAAAGTGCCAAGCAGACCATAAAAAACTCTTAGATGAAGAAGCCTGTAGTACCAGTGCCAAGTCAAGGGTCGCTGAAAATAAATTGAAAAAGTGTCTCGGCCATGGGATGTTGCCCTATGTTATGAGTCGCACATATAGCTAGTAGTAAGTCCAGACAGTGTGTGTACGGGCGTGGTTATATGACTCGGCGGTCATTCGGGGCGCAGATCCGATTTACCCACGGTGTCTTCATGTTAGATACCACGTGACTGACAAATCTAGACGTTAGATAATTTAGGCGTGGTAATGACTTGCTTGACTAGTACTGTTGGATGGTCGACGGTCCGATTGTCCCGCCTTTGGACACTCGAACGCTCGAAACGGACGTCCCTCCTACTATTTAGCACTTTATTTACGGGTATCTGAGACAAAGAATTTAGATACCTAAATAAAAGCGCCCTTCCAAAAAAAAAAAAAAAAAAAAGAAATGGACGTCCCATTGTCAGGCAGTGGGACATTCTGAACGTTTGGAACGTTTGGCAGTCCGACGTGGGACTTGCCGAATGTTGGATCGACGATAACTAGCTGTCGCACTGTCGCACAGTAAACACCTCATAGTAGCTACCCAACATATGATCTCAATAAAATAAAATAAAAACGTTTTACCACCGTCGCTAGGATGAAGCACATCGGAGACTCGTGCGTGAGCTGGTCTGACACGTCCAGAACGCGTATGGCGCGTACGTGCGCCTACGAGCGTCAACAGTTCTCGCACCCGAGTCTCCCGCGCCCAACCATCCTGCTCTCCCTCCCAACCCACCCAACGCTCAGTCCCTACAACCTTATTATCGCTTCAATGACACCCATCTTCTTCCTCCTCCTGCTAGTGTCCTGGTGGCTGGTGCATTGCCTACTCAGCTAAGCCGTTTTCGCCGCTGATTTCTAGAAAAAAAAGTGCGGTCAATGTTACCTTCGATGACACCGCCTAGTGTTGCTGGGCTTCAATAGCCGGAGCTAGCCGGAGCCGAGCCACGTGAGCCCCAGAAGTTGGCTTTCTGGAATAAGCCGAGCCTCAGCTAAATTCACGGCTAAAACGCTCCAAGCCAGTGGCTAAGTCAACCAAGTCGGTTCGCTTAGTCACAGGAGTGAACTTGCCACTTCGAATGGACAAGTTCACCCCACATATACTTGTTCAATCTCATCTTCTTTTCTTTTCTTTTTTAATTCCATTTACGTGCGCCTGAGGACTGATTAACGCCGGCAAGGTGCAAGGCTGCAAGCTGTGTGCACGTGTACGAGATATGAGGCATCTCGTAGTTGTTGTACTTTCGAGACTGATTCGAGTCTGCTTCGCGTTAAGTGGGCAGAACATAACTGGATTCAAGGCGAGTAATGAATGTCCAACATAATCATAATTCCCAAAGGGCCCTTCTAAGAGAAGAACAACTATTGTGTACAATGAGGTACACAAAGTACAAGGAAGAATACAACATGTATGCCAGAATATTGATGAACAGCATAGGTGAATGAAGACTATACTCACAGTGACAAGGGAGACTGTAGTGAGATATAGGCAGCACAGGGAAGCAAGGATCTAGCAAGTTGAGCAGATAGAAACATCTGATACACCAGAGTGAGAACTAGATCATATTACAGAGAGTGGAAACTAACCTGATACACCAGAGTGAGAACTGGGGTATCAGTGTGTACATGGTACTCTACTTATACACTTTGAAGACAATAGCCTTTGTGCTACAATAGGAGACAAAGGGAGCGTCTTACAATAAGTGAAATACAATAAGCCCCTAATACAATAATGTGTGAAACAAAGGGAATGTACTTAGACAATAAGTACAAGGAAAGTAAAGAACAAAGAGTATATCACAATAAGGATGTAACAAAAGAGAATCCTAACGCGTACTATAATAAGCAGTCCTTGTGATACATGATGTCATAGATAAGTCCAAGATTGTCCTAAGATAGAAAGCGAGGCAATGGACAGGAAGGAGACATGGAACGTAGTTTATTGAAAGTGTAGTGCTACATAGGGTAGTCTACCCTCAGGCGCACAAAAATGGAAAAAAAAAAAAAGTCCAAGATTGTAAAGATCATAATCTAATCTACATGTCCTGTATATCTAATCTAAAGCAGTCCGTTATCTGCATAAGTCCTTTTGAGCCGCTAAGTGCGCACAGGTCACTTATCAACAAATATACCATTAACGCTTCAACGATGGCCCTGTGACATTTGAACATTTGTTGAGTGTTCGGACGAACGTAAACTACGCATTCTCATTGTCAGCCCAGGCCAAGTAATAAAACGGTTGGACTCACATTCGGTCACTGCGTGGCACGGAGCGGCTAGTAGGAAGACCGAGTTTGTTAAGCGAAGGTGTTACAGTAACAGGGTTCGATGCGACGCCGTTGGAAACGCGAGCCGAGCATTGCGTAAGGAGAGTGTGGAGGTAGTCGTACTGGGGTCTCTCATCAAAGCCTAGCGATTGGATATGGTGTGTAAAAGCGATGAAGGGCGGAGGAAGGCCTCGGCAAAGAGTTTTGGCCAAGGCGGTCTTCTTCTCAAGAACGGCTGCTCCATATTGCTCAACCGTGACGAAGTCCTCCTTGATAACGTCCTGCCAAGGCAAGCGACCACGACAAAGAAAGATTATGCTATAGACAAGTGATTCGAGATCGTCGCGGCGTGATTGCGTCAGTCCTAAATGGCTGTTGATCGAGGTAAAAACGATGGTGCCGACAGTCTTGAGCCCAGACACCGGCAGGGTGTGTCGACGAGTAGAGGGATCGCGGAAGAGTTGGGCCAAGCCGAAGTCGATTAAAAATGGCTGGCTGCTCAGTTCGCCAGTGCCTGTCATAAAGTTTGTAGGTTTAACATCTTGGTGGATGTAGTTTCGTTCGTGTAATGATTCGAGACATGATAGCTGGAGAAGATAGGTATATGATGAGCTGAATGTCCAGAATTGGAATGGATGAAGAATTACCATTTGATCGGCATACGAAAACACTAAGTCAGTGTTGTAGGACTTGGATATCGCCTCATCTAGTGTGAGACCGAGGCGATCGAGTATTATCACGTTGTAGGGGGCCTCTGTGCCATGCCAATGCATGGTGGGGATGCCTGACACATTCGAAAGAGCCTTGTAGACGCTATGCTCATGAAAGAGCCTAGGATTGTCTGTTCGACTAGATTCAAGCTTTATAGCAACATCTTGCCCCATTTTGATATCTCGTCCCAGGTAAACACCTCCAAGAGCGTTGAGAAAAAAAAATCGAAGGCCATGTGTTAGAACAGCTCACCGCACGTGCTATAGCCCAGTAACTTCCCCACTCTATATCTTCCACGTATGCGAACTATGTCAGGCTGCTGCCTATTTAATGGTGTCCTGAGCTCATTTAAATCCGACATGTGGGACGAGGAAGGTGAGATATGAGGGTGGAATGTGAGCGGGAGAGCTGCGTTAGTTAGAACTCCGACGTTGGTTCGGTCAAGAGTGTGCCAGTGCCAACAGAGCATACGCATCGTTGACAAATTTCAGTAAGATTCAGAGCATGCAGTAAACAAGTAACGAAGATACAACATGATGTCTGGTAGATACGTAGAGTTCAAGCGTCATAGTTCATGTCGTTGCCAAGCAGTTCGTCCCTCGCCGCTTCAATGTCCTCACCCAACAAAGAGTCAAGCCCCGGCTGCGAACTTTCATCCGTTGTGGTCCCTCCCAGCATCGCAGCTTCCGAAGTCTTCCAATCAGCCGTGAAGTCAAGACGCTTCTTCTTCAGCAGGAACTTCAGCATCTGCAAAGCCTCCATTAAGGGTGGGCTGATCCGGTTTCACTTCTTGGTATCAGTCTCTCCAGCCAACGAGAAGACACGCTCGCATGGGACAGAAGACGCTTGAATTGGAAGGTAATCCATAGCGATAGCGAAGAAGGTAGGAAATTCGGACTTGTGGGCCTACCGGTAGCGTGAGTTGTGATTAGCGCTAACTTGATTGAGCGAGACATGGAACTTACCTCCCAGTAGACCAGGATGTCAGCATTTTGCGACGTCAGCGGACCCGAGGTGTACTTCTCAAATTCGTCTTCGACACTTGCCACTTCTGGACTGTTGAGTCCGGGGTAAATGGGGTGCTCCTTGAGTTGAAAGCGCGTCGAAGTCTTCACGTACGATGGAAGCTTGGGCGAGGTTTGAGTGTGAACGAGTTGCACAGCAGATGGGTCTCGTTCGCGGTACTTGCGCATCTGCGGTAAGTAGTTAATGTAGGAACAAGGATACAGGTCAAGCACTTACGAGGTCGAACATGATCTGTTTGGATCTCTGAATATATTCCTGCTCCCACTCGCGCTTGATCCACGAGAAACGTATCGAAGGGTTGAGGACTTTTGTACCGTGCGATTAGTGGCCAGGTGATCTGGAAAACAGAAACCTACTCATGGTGATGATGTAGGCGTCAGTGTCGTCCATCCGCTTGTAGTACTTTCGCGCCCAGTGCAAACCAATCCGCGACCAATACTGTAGTTCTGGGTGTTCCTCACCCAGTCGTTCCCACTTAGTCATGAGAAGTTCGAAGCTAGCGATGGCGCCGCACAGGACCGGTGTTGATTCGGACGACATGGTTTGTAGAACCACATGTGCGGCCTCGTGATTATAATCAAGTTCAACGTGACATATGAGAAAGTGTTCGGGGAACATACCTCTAGAATGCATTCTATGCTCTCCAGAAGCTCCCAGTCGGTAGCGCTCAACCTCATAGATTCGATAGTTGGTTCATTGGCAAAATACATATCTACGGCCTTGACAAATAGGATTAGCACTAATGGTTCATTAGGACATTTAAGCTTACCTTTCGGAGAAAGCGGAAACGTTGGAGCATGAGGTAAACTGAATCCCATCGAGTCTTGACGTGTTGAATAAGTTGTAGTGGAGGGGAACCAGATAACTCGGGATCGTCCTTGGTACTGAGCTGGACGATCCCCGCGAATGTCAGCTTTCTGGCGTCCGACGCACGTATGTAGCGGACGATATCCGCAACGCGTTTGATGGGATCACGGTTCAGACTCCTAAGCCATGCCTGGCGCTCTGGCGGCTGCGATGCAACGAACTCGTCATCAAGTTGGGGTCCATCTCGATGATGAGGGGATTCGGGGCCATCGTCATCGTCATCGCCATCCACACCGTTGGTATCCAGGTATCTCTTGCTGACTTGAGTACTTGCGGCGACGATGTGGGCGGTACAGATGTTGATAACATGGGGGTAGCACATGACACGATTGTTGAGACGGTGGAATGCAATGTCACGCTTGACAAGTAAGTCCTGCAGCTCTCTCATAGCGGCCGCATTATTCGTGGCGTTGTCGAGAGTAAAATGGCCAACCTATAGTCTTTAGTAAGTGTCTAAGTCCAATACACAGCTACGTACCTTTGAAGTAATGTTGGCGCGATCCATGAGCGACAAGATGGCGTTGGCAATGTTTCTACCTGTATGTGCATTCGTGAGGCGGTGAAAGCCGATTAGCGCGGCTTTCAAAGAGAGATTATTGTGAGGGCTCCGAGCGATCCAGTGTGATGTCACGGCAAGATACGGGGATAAGGTCGCGCTCGACCAGATATCTGCGGTGAAACTTATGCGACCGCACGACTTCTGTTTGCAGTTATGGGTACAAGTTCGTTGTGCTCAGCACAAAGGTGACTTACAGCGAGTTCATCACGCAACTCCTTGAAAGCAATTCCCCATTCAACAGTTATTTGTTCACGTATCGAGTCGCGATGCGGAATGTGTTCGAGTTTAGGCCGGAGAATCCGGCAGACGTCACGAAATTCGGGGCAATCGACCACGCGAATTGACTTTGTACAAGAGAATAAGCTCAGATAGAAGCCAAATAGAGCAACACTCACCTGGTCATCTGCGACGATGAAACGAACAAGGTATTGAACGAATACGCCGTAACTATACTCTGGAAGTTGATGCTCAGGCGAGCCTTCCTGCATGGCGGCCTTATCTTGCACATCCAAAAACAGATTTATCTTCCACTTGTGCATCTTGGCGGCGTCCTCATACAAGGTACTATGCTTTACGAACAGGTGTTTCCGAAGGTTGCTACTACCCGTGTTTGGGCCATAACAACGTGCCGTTTCTACACTAAGACCCTCCTTCCTGTTCCATTGTCAGAATCAGGGCACTAATAACGAATAATGTGATGGCTTACAGGCATGCGTTACATCGTCTCATCTTCACGCCCTCCTCGTTATAAAATTCGTCAAAAAATAACTCCATATCGCTGACCGGGGGCCCAGTGAGAGAGTCCAACGTGCAAAGAGTATTGGATTCCGTAGTAATAAGGGCATTTGGGCGATCAGGATCGGGGGTTGGTTTAACAGGGTGGCTATCACTGTCAGTGTCGGGAAGCTTGAATTCTTCTCCGCCGTCGTCATGTGTGACAGGCTTGATAGCAGTCGACTTGTGGTCGGCGTCAGAACTAGAACAATGTAAGAACAATAACAAACTTACCGGCACACGAGAACGAGTATGCCGACCCTGGCTGGTCGATGGACGAGAGGGTACTGGGGCAGCAGGACCTGAAGAGTCTTGCGGTAGGGAGACATCGTTGACGACCCCGGCCTTCATAGCAGTAGACCACGTTGTAATCGACAGAGCATGTAAGAACGATATAGAACTCACGGGCACACGGGAATGAGTTCGCCGACCCTGACGAGTGGGCACCGGGATAGTATGTGCTGGACTGCCTTCCTGTGGGTCCGAGGAGGCATTTTTCACGACTTTGGACTTTGCCTTTGCAAGACGTCGAGGAGGCATTGATGCTGACAGGGAGGGAACGAAATCGAGGTTGCCCCCGCCATATGTAAGTAAAGTGAACGTACAGACACTCATGCTTTGCACGTGTGGTGTGAGTCATGCTCGGACCTTGCCGAAAAGTCATTCACCAGCTCGTATTAGTACGTATCTCAAGGAGCCGACGCTAAGACATAACATGCGTACAGTGTAAGGCGTACAGTAGTAAGGTATCATCAACAACACGTCAACAACACGAATGACTACAGACCAAGAAAATAGACGAATCAATGTAACTTGTTTCGCTTCGGCGGTTCCACGAGGTCCCCACGTTCGCGTTCTACTGCCGCGTACCCCAAGGATTCCCCAGCAACACCAGCAACATTCCTACATCTCTTAGAACTCGAACGTAATCGCTGCTGCTCTACACGCGAGAGGACGAGCGCCTGTTTTTCGGCGGGTTCATCAGCTGGCCAGGGAGTGCTTTCATCGTCGATAGCCGAAGTGATGGCAAAGATAACAACGTCGTGGTTTTTGAGGGCGGACATGCGTATTTCGTAGTCTTTGAGTTGCTCTTGAAATTTGGTCTCCTCATTTGATAGTTCACTGGTAGCAGCCGGCATTGGAACCGATGCGGGGTCCCGAGCGTCCTTGTGAAGAGCTTGTTGGATCACATCTTTTACGTCGAGTGCGTGAATACGAGGTGCCTTCACTGGCCGCTTCTTATAACGGACCCCAAGCAACTCCCTTAACGTGCGCAGCAATTGAGCGAGAGGTGTGTTACGATGGAAGTTGAGTGAGTCAAGCCGGTCAGAAAGCATGAACATAATTTTCATCGATCCTCCGGAGTTGCCAAAGACTAGCGGATCGAAGATCGAGCTGACGAAGCTAGATAGGCGATCTGTCAACCAATCGGATTTCACATAGAGGAGAGCCATCCACAGCAAGACAAAGAAGGCGGACTCGATATCGTGAACGAACGTCTGATTGATTTTGGGGTTCTCGATGAGGTCCGCCGCCATATATTGCCAGGTACCCTGAGAATCAAATTTCTTAAGAAATACGCCAGGTGGAGGAATCAGAATAACATACCGTACGGGTGGATCGGCGAGCGCCCCCAGAAGATGGATCGTCTGGATCGACAATCTTACAGAGGTCCCAATCGATGAGTAGTCCACCCCCGAAGTCAGGGCAATCCGTCAAGAGGATATTGTTGGGGCTGATATCGCGATGAAGAATGCTGCATTTCCAGTAGGCGTCGCCATGAGCTAGAAATAATTGGTCGGTAGTCAACAAAATAGAAAGGGCGAGATACACACCGATCAATGCCGCGAGAACGGCACGTACCATGTCCTTGCTGGATTTGAACGTTTCCAATGGTTTGCCGATATCGTCAAGAATCAATCGATGGTGCCGGTGTGGAGTGAAATCGTGTGTAGGCACCAGCGCCCAAGACGCAGCGGCAAATCGGTTAGTATATGTAGAGTGATAGACGTCGTCCCCAATGTCACCGGAGGCTGAGCAGCGAGGGACATTGCGTACGCCCGCCTCATTAAGAATCGCGTAGAGGTCCCCCTCTCTTGATATTTCGTCAGCGGCAACCCTCCAGGAATCCTTGAAGAAGACGATGCAGTTCCTTTGGACGTCGTAAGCGATTGAGGTGCGGGTCGCACGGCCAGGAGGTGTGTGAGGTCGGGCAACAGGCGGCTTGATGATATACTCTCTGCATTCCGACTCTCGACCTTGAAGAGGAACGGTGACGACGAGGAGCTCCAAAGGGACGCGGAAGTCTTCGCTGGCGCAGACAGCTTGCTGAACTTCTGCTGACGTAGCTTTGCGAACGCTGTCGTCATGTCCTCGCACGGGTCTCTCCGCTTGGTCGTAACGGGTGAAAAAATCAAGAAGTTCCGGATCTCGTTGATAGTATATGGGTGCAGTGACGATGGCGCCACTCCGATCCCATCGAATGAGTCGGGCATAATCCCCGACAACGAGGACACTAAAGACATGAGTACGATACTGGGAGTCCAGTTGCAACGCCGCGTAAGTGGTAATCTGACCGGCCGTTGAGACCCCTTTGGTCGATTGGTTCATAAGCCGATTGGAGCCGGTCAAGAAGGCATCCTCCTCCGCTTTGTTTTTGAATTCGATATAAATGTCGCTGAGGGCGGAATTAGTCTCGGTGACGCCTTTGTTCGCTTGGCTGTAAACCGTACAGTCAGGGGAGATGGAAAATGGGTACTTAGTGACGGCCCTGTCAGGAGAGTGTGAGGTGTCGCGAATATGAAGCGTCTTGAGGTGCGATTGAACGATGTTGATCTAAGGGCTTCTCTTTAGTATACAAAAAGTTCCGAGGGGTCCCAATACTTACGAAAGTCTTGTATACCGAGACCTCAGTCCGAAAGTTGGCTAGAGCATCGAACATGCCCGCCTGGAAGCTTGAAGGTTGGGAACCCGGAAGGAAAAAAGAGAGAAACTCTTGAGGAGGCATGGGACCAAGAAAGAAGGGTGCCATTTCATCTGACATGACACCGAAGACCTGATCTCGCGTGAGGTGTAAGGCATCGAGAAATCCAGTAGTCGAACTGCGAGTATGTATTGGGGTCCCAGAAGGGACAAGCGCGCTACTTCTTGGGGGCGTGATCATAGCGGGGACGATGTGCACTGTGGTAAGCGATGCCGGGGAACCGTCCTTCGCACAGTCTTTATTGAGAGCTTAGCCACTGCTTAGCCACCTGGCAAGCCGGGATTGGAGCCGAGCAGAGCCGGAACAGACCGGTCCAAATGAGGATTTGAGTCGGGCTCGGCTACATCTGGCTATGCACAAGCCGGCTCCGGCTCTCGGCTAAAGCCGAGAATAGCCACAAGCCCCCGCAACACTAGTAGTGACCTTAAGCAACATCGTAAAGTTGTACGCGATGTTCTTAGTCGACTACAGGACTATGACTTGTACCTCAAACCAGAAAAGTGCGATTTTGAGAAGCAAGAAATGGAGTACCTCGGGATGATAATCCGTCCTGGAGAAGTGCAGATGGATCCTGGCAAGATCTCTGCAGTAAGGGATTGGCCTACGCCCACAACTCTGAAAGAGGTCAGAGCTTTTGTCAGGTTTGCCAACTTCTATAGGAGGTTCATTAAGGACTTTGCTAGTATAGCACGTCCTCTTCATGACCTTACTAAGAAGGACACCCCTTTTCACTGGCATAGTGAGCAGCAAGCTGCCTTTGACGGTTTAAAGGAACGCTCATACAAGAACCTATTTTAAAGGTGTATGATCCACAGCTTCCTACTCGCGTTGAAGTAGATGCTTCAGGCTTTGCTACTGGCGGTATCATGTCTCAAAAGTATCCAGATGGTCTCTGGCATCCTGTTGCGTATCGCT
>WTXK01000294.1:0-58514 GCA_025769895.1 Lactarius psammicola
TAGTCCTCGAACTTGATCATGCGCCGCTCGCGGAAGTTCTCCAGCGCCCTTGAAGACCCACCTGCGACGCACGCACACGTCGCATTTGGCGTCGGCGATCGGGGGTATTGCCGGCTGGCTCCGGAAGTAGACGATCTTCCGCCGATAGTCGTGCTTGTACTGCGATGACCATTGGCAGTCGCAAGTCATCCCATGTGGTCGTGCGCGTGTTGTGGTCCACGAAGTAGATGCGCCGCGTCGACGTCGTGCGCATTTCCTTTTTTTTTTTTTTTTTTTTTTTTGGTTAAGTGTTATATTAGATAGCAAAAGATAGTAACTAGGTTACCTAACAGTTCTATCTAACGCGCTGATGCGGGCCGCAAGGCTCGAAGGGAAGGGAAAAAATGCTGTTGAGCACACCCCAAGGTGGGGTAGTGTGGGTCTCAAGCGCCAGGGTTGTCCTGAGGCTTCCTACCCACTAAAAAACCTTTCTTCGACATCTCCAGATGACTGGAATTCCGCATGAGGGGTTCTGTATGTCTGTATTTGTTGGTGTTTGTTTCTGTTTGAGGTGATTCCTCACGTTATTTTTGAGGTGTGATCCTCTCGTTGTGTTCATTTTCGGTTATTGTTGTTTGGGTGCATTCTTGGCCCTGGTTGGGATCGCATGTTGGGAGTCCACAGGTTCTGTTGTGCTCTGTTCAGGGATTTGTCTCGTTATAATGTGAGGTTTTGTTTGTGCCAGTCGTCTGGTAATTCTCCGTGTATTTTTTCTAGGGCTTTGCCCCAGGTGTCTGTTACTTGTTTTAGGTTTTCCTTCCTTCTCTTTATTTGTGTGGCGGTTATAATATCTTCGGCGAGTCTTTTGTTGATGGTTCGGCACCAGATTGATTCTATTTCGTTCTCGGTGTAGTCTTTACCCTGTATTACTCTCGCACATCGTAGCGACCATATTAGGTGTGCGGATTCAGATATCAGGATTTTAGCTAAGCGTGTGGCACCGGGGTCGGAGGTGGGGGAGTCTCTTGGGGCGTGGTTTCTGGTATTTCTTGTGTTTCGGGTTGTTTTAATGTTTATTATTCCACATCCTAGAATTATGCCTAGGGTTATTTCCGGCCAGGGGTTGTCGTCGTGTGGCCATGTTTCTTTTGCGATTGCCCATATTGTTTGTCTCGTATGGTGTCTGCATTCCACTATGATATGGTTCATTGATTCGTCTTCCGCACAGGTTTGGCACTGGCTTCTTTCCTCTAGGTCCTGTATATTGAGCCAATATCGGCCTATTTTCTGAGTGCCGTGTAGTGCTTTGTAGAGGAATTCTTGAATTTTTGCTCTGATGGGTTGTCTTTTTGTACTCTCCCATATGGATCTGTCCGTTTCTTGTTCACCGGAATGGGTTTGTATATCTCCTCGGGTCTTTTCTAGGTTCAGTGACGTTGTCCTTCGTGTCTCAGTTTTTGTGTTTTCTCTTATCCCTCTGTACGCTATCGCTTGAGTTATTTCTGATAACTTCGCACCTTGTACATCGAAGTGCGGTGGGACTTCGAGTGATATTTCATCGTCCTCATCTTTGTTTGCTCCTTGTTTGGCCAGCTTGTCACTTTCCTCGTTTCCTTTTTCTCCGCTGTGCCCTTTGACCCACTGGAATTTTGTGGGCGCCGATCTCTTCCTTAGTAGGTATGCGGCTCTTTTGAACCAATCTCTATTTTTGATTTCTATCCAGCCTCTATCTTCCCACTGTGAGAGGTTCATCGTGAGTCCATTGATGACGTATTTGGAGTCTGTTTTGATCACAAGGGGTATGCATGTTGGGGTTTTTTCCAGTGCTTTCACGACCACCGCTATCTCGCCGATTTGGTTTGATTGGTTTGGGCCAGGGATTTTGATTGCGGTATTATATTGTGATTCTCTCCTATCCATATGCCTCCTCCGCATCTGGCGTCTTGTTTACCGTTGTTTATACAGGATCCGTCTGTGTATATTATCAGCTCTTCGTCTTGTAGGGTGATGCCTCTCGGCGGTTGTTGACGTTCTGCTGGTATGTCGCTTAGTTTTGACGGGTCTCCTAATATTCTAAAACATTCTGACAAGCTTGTTTTTGCCGTGACTGAAGGGTCGAAGAGGATTTCTCCGTCTTCTTCAGCGGCTTTTTTGTTCTTGTCGATTCGTCTTCACGTGAGGGAGAGGTTGTCTGGGTAAGTTATCCTTGATGGGTTTAGTTTTGGTGTGATTGCGTCTATTCGTTTCTTGGCTTCTATTGCACATCGTTGTGGGTTTTTCGCAACCTTTCGCGCGGTCATCAGTGCAGTCTTCGCATTGGCAGGAGAACACTGGTTGGTGAGTGCCTCTCGGAGGGGTATTTTCTAGTTTCTCGGCGGTTTTGATGAGGTTTTTGATTTTTAGTGATTTGTGGTTCTGTACGAGGCAGTGGGAGCGGGGGTTCTGTGGGAGGTCTTTTTCTGTTCCTAGGTGTTGCCATGCGGGTAGTTGAGCTCTCAAGGCTGGAGTTATGTTCAGTGGGGCAAAGGTGACATTGTGTTTTCTCGCGGTCTTGATCATTCTGACGGTGTCGTTTCCTTAGTTTCTTAGCTCGTTTTCCCCGGGTTGGCGCTTTCCATTTTTGAAGGAAAGTGTTTTCTCGGGCACTTTTGTGGAGGTTCGTGGGGGCGGTTTCGTTTAAGAGTATGTCTGTTATATGTGCCCACATTGGGCGGGAGCCTGTCGAGCGCAGGTAGTCTCTTAGCCAGACTAATTCAATTGCTTCGTTTCGGTTTTTTAGGTTCAAGAGTTCTAAACCTCCTTCTTCTTTTCTAGAGTGGAGGGTGTCCAACGCTAGGCGTGGGCATTTGTTTTCTCCCCAGATAAAGTTTCTTATTAGTTTTGTCAGGGCGTCTCTTATGTGGTCCGGCATTCCTTGTGCTTTCGTGAGGAATTGGGTTTCGGCCGCCCACTATTATTTGGGTTAGTAAACGTTTTCCTTTCAGTGTCGGGTACATTGACTGGACTCTGTTTAGGTCTTTCTTTATTTTATCTATTATCGTTTCCCAGGGGGTTGCATCTAATGCATCGTTTCCCACCCATGCTCCCAGTGAGCGTACTACCTCTCCGTCGTTGGCTATATGTATGGCTTGGTCGAGCGGGACGTCTGAGGGATGAATTTTTCGCGTTTGGTATATTCTTTCTCTGTGTGTTTTGGTGCCAATCGGGATTATTTCTGTCTTTTCTAGGTTGAATTTTGCTCCGGATGCTTCACACCATTTGTCTAGTATCGATTTAAGGTCCGAGTATTTGTCGTCTTTGTTTACATATATTACTGTGTCGTCTGCGAAGAGGTTGACGGCTAGTTTTTCTTTTGCTCCCGGGAAGCGGAAACCTTTGATGGCTTCTGATGATCTTATCATGCAGGCTAGGGGTTCTATTCCAATGTTGAATAGGAAGCATGAGAGGGGGTCGCCTTATCGTACTCCACATTTGACTGTGTAGGGCTCGCTTAGTTCTCCATTTATAGCTACCGTGGTTTTGGCGTTTTGGTACAGAGCTTGTACTGTTTTTATGAAGAAACATGGGAGCCTGAAGGCTTCGAGAGTTTTCCATAGGTAGTCGTGTGTGATCTTATCATATGCTTTTTCCTGGTCCAGTGCTATTATTGCTCCGTCAACTTCTAGTGTCTCGGCATAGTTGATCATTATTCTTGTTAGTCTTATATGGTCGAAGATTGAGCGACCGGGGATAAAGCCGGCCTGGTCATGGTGTATCATCATTTTTATTGGTTCTATTAATTGTAGGGAGAGGGCCTTTGTGAGCGTTTTATAGTCGGAGTTTAGTAGCATTATGGGTCTGTAGTTTTCTATTTGTGTCCGATCTTTCTTTTTGTAGATTGGACACATCCATCCTTTTGTGAAGGTTGTTTTCTGGTCTACTCCGAATTGTTGGATGTCTCGAAATACTAGAGTGAGTACTTTCGTTATGTTAAAGCTCTCTCCTCCGGTCTTTTCCGCTTCTATATGTATCTTATTTAGTTTTTTCCATAACTCGTATGGGCAGCCGTCTAGGCCCGTCGCTGAGCCATTTTTGGAGAGTTTTAGGGCTCTCTCTACTGTTTCTCGTTTTATTGTCGAACTCAGGTCCGGGTGTAGTTGGGGGTTCGAGTTTTTGGGTCTCAGGTATCGTGTTCAGTACTTCCGTGAGTCGTAGTCGGCTTCTCGTTGGGGTTTGGTTGGTGTTTATGTTGTCCTCCTCTCTATTGTCGGTTGGTAAGTCTTTATCTTGTAGTGATTCATGGTATCGTTTGGCTAAATCTGCCATTCGGTCTGATCGGGTCTCATATTGTGTCGGCGATGAGTTTGGCTTTGCCAGTCGAAAGATGGTGTCTCTCGGTTTTCTTGTCTTGTACATTTCTGACCATACGCCTCCTAGTTTCTCTCCGTGTGAGGTAATTTTGACTTTTAGTCTTGCTCTTTCGTTCGCGCTGTTTGTTCGTTCTAGGTACTCTATTTGGTTTGCTAGGATTGCCTCTTGGAGTCTGAGTGAGTCGTCATTCTCGAAGCGAGGGTTTTCGAGTATTTCTTTCCTGTCTCTCTGAAGGTTTTTTTGGACAGTGAGTCTTTTAAAGTGGCACTCTCTTGCTCTTGCCTTCGCCTCATTTACGAAGTTTTGCTTGAATTCCTCCCAGAGTGTTTGCGGGTTTAAATCGTCTTGCCGGTGTGTTGGGTCTCGGGTGAGGGTTTCTATTTTACTTTGGAGGGTTTTCCCCATTTTATCTGTTGATTTCTGTAGTTTCTTATCACTCAGTAGGTTTAGTGGGATCGTCCATCTTCCTTGTCCGATGTAGGGTGCTCCTTTAGGTGCGTACTTAACTGAGGTCATCCAGTGGTCCATTGGTACCGATGACAGTTTTATGTCCCACGCGAAGGTGAATTTTGCTTTGTTTGCAGAAACATAGATCCTGTCTATTCTCGATTTGACTTGTTTTCTGTTTTTCGTTGCTCGGTATGTGTATTCTCTCTCTTTCAGGTTGGTGTGTCTCCATTGGTCTTGTATTTCCAGTTTTAGTCGGAATTCGCGTAGGGCATTGGCAACGCTCTCAGGTTCCCTCCTTGGGGGGGTTCTGTCCATGGGCTCTTCTGTCGCGTTGAAGTCTCCTAGGATGAAGTCTGGTTTGCGTATACTGAATTCTTCTCTCTTGGTGTCTATTTCTTCCCAGAAGTGTTGATGGTCTGACCTTCTGTTGGGGGCGTATACGTTGATTAGAACTGATTCTTCTTGGTTGTTCCAGGTTGTTTTGATTGCTAGTGCCCTTCCTTTAATGAGCTCTCGGGTTGAGGTGTTGTGTGATGATACTAGGTCTTTATTTATTACGAAGGCTACCCCTGCTGACGTCCTGGGGTTATTCTCTATCTGTGAGTTGTAGATTTGGAGTCTTTTGCCAAAGAGCTGATGTATCTCCTGTGTCAGTTGTTCATCTAGATGTGTTTCCTGGATAGCGAGGATGCCTATCCTTTCTCTTTTCATGGTTGCATTTATTTCCGACCACTTTTCATATTTCTTATTTGGCTCATTAAGGGTATGTAGCCCGTTGATATTTAGTGAGGCGATTTTGATGTTCGCTCTCTTCCTTAGACCCTTCTTGGGGTGATGTGGTTGGGTTGTTCTCGTGATGTTATGTCTGTGCTGGTTTGCGCGGCCTAGGGCATTGGTGTTGCTCCTTTGGCTGTGTGTTTGGTTTATATCTTGGGGTCCTGCATGGTGTGTGCCGGAGTCTCCCGTGTATGTCTCTCTCTCTCGCTATTGTTGGGGTTTTGTGGTGTCATATAGGGTGTATAGTCTCAGTATCTCGTGCGTGTGTATAGGTGTGTACGTGTTACACTTGGGGGGGTTCTGGTTCAAACATTGTTTGTGGTTGTATTTACGCGTTTTGTTTTATTTACATTGGTATTCTAGGGTCTATTTTTGGGGGGCTAAAGGGATTTTCTTGGAAAGGTGAGTCCTTTCTTTTCATCTGCGTTCAACCTTAGGAGTGAGTACTGGGATACTCTCTTGGGGAAGCGGTATTGGTCTTGTTTGGGTCTCGAAGGTTCGTTGGAGTGGGTCTTTGCAGGTGGGTTCCTCGTTCCCCCGTTCCAGCCAGGGAGTCTCGGGAATGAGCATAAGCCCCTCGGGTGGTCGCGGCCGTGGCAGAGGCTGCAGTAAAAGTTATACCTCTTTGAGTTGCCTTTACCGATAAGATCTGATTTGAAAGGTCTGTATTTGAGGAAGTCTCGTATCTCATTCCATGTGTCGTCGTTGCTCAGGGTCTCCCCATTCGCATATATGTTGAAGTGTGGTTCTTCTTGTCCTCCAGTGCTTCGTATGTCTAGCTTGACTGCGGTGATTGATTTCCGGAAGTTGTCAATTTCTATTTCACGGGTTTTTTGTTCCTGGGGTGGCGTGTTGTCTATGAGGTTCTTCAGGAAGGCTTTGGTAACTGGTTCTTCCCAGACCTCCGCAATCATCTCTTCAACATGCTCTTTTTCCTGTGTGGATAGTCTTTTGATCGTGAAGAGGAAGTTCGGCTTCTTCATGTTGAACGGGGATACTTGGAACGTTATCGCGGTTGACGACCATACTTTTCTTTCTAGAAGTGTTTTCACATCTTCTTGGGAGAGATTGTGGATCATGAATGTGATTGGGTGCTTCCTTCTGTCCGCGCCACTTTTCGCTTTGATGGGGGTTGCAACGGCTACGTTGGGTTTTCCAGTGATTTCGTTTACAGCTGCGATTATGGCGTTTGCGAATTTCTGGTGGTTCGGCTGATAGTTGACCTCGGTATCAAAGGGTTGGGCAAGGACTTTTCCTGTAGCTTTGTTCAGCCACGCCTTCAGTTGTGTCGGGTCTATGTTCTCCAGTAGTGCCATCGGATACTCGTCGTGGACTTCTGGCATCGTCGTGTTGGTATACTTCATGAGTAAGGGGTTCTCTTGCTTGTCTGAGTTCTCGCCGTTTTTGTCATTCTTGCTTTTGGTTGCAGCTGCTAGTCGTGCTAGGATTATGGCGTTCTCTTGTTGGTCTACATCCATTGCAGTGTTGGCATTGCTCTCTGTGCGTTCTGGATTTTCACCTCCCCTCGGGGTGGCGGCGTCTTCCTCCATGGGCATGGCTGTGTCGTTGGGTGTGGGGTCTGGATCTCTCATCTGTGCTTGGTCGCTTGGGCTGTCTGGTGTGGGTCGGTTTTTTAGTTCGGTTTCCTTAGGGAGCTGGGGGATCTTACTGTTCCGGGTTCCGGTCTCTTGGTTCTTTTTTCTCTGGAGCGCTTCCACACTTGGGTGTTACGTGTCTATCGGCACGTGGCTCGACTTGAGCGATAGGAGGCAACACAACTGATTAACGACTTAGCGATATGACGGCCTCTGTATGGCACGTGATCGTAGGAGTGTAACAGTAAGCCCTAGACGTGGGACAATACTGACTCAAGAAGGATAACGATGAGGCAGACTCCTATAGAAAGGAGCGCAAGGCTTAGGCCAGCAAGGAAAGATAGGACGATTGGAGACAGGATAGATTCAAGAAGACCAAGCTGCGGACTACGGCGCAGCTTGGCTAACCTTATATACATATACGCGAGGGCTTTAAAGCGCCTCTTGAAAGGTAGGTAACCAATCACGTATCGTATGGTTATCGTAGGTGTCCGTTCGAGTCATACCGTACAAGCCAATCACATCCTCAATCCTTATCGTACAGTACTGGGGTTATCAAGTCCGTTATCTGTGAGTCACATACCATTATCACATGCCGCCGGTCCGGGGATACAAGCTACCCGGAGTCCCACGTCGTAACATTGGGGAAGGGGGGGATGGCGGAGGCTGTTGCCTTGGGTTGTCTGGGAATGTGAATCTCGGTTGGTTGAAGGTGATGGGCGTGTCGCCATTGAGAGGGGGACACGTTTGGTCTTCTGCTCCACCTGTTGGGGGGGGGGGTCTCCATTCCCTCCGCTGTTCTCGCCATCCTTATTGTTCTTAGCCTTCTTTTTGTTTTGAGTGTTGTCTCCAGCTTGGGAGGGTTGACCCTTATCCGTTTTGCTTTCAACTCTCTTCCTCTTCTGTGTCTGTGTCTCGTTGTCTTTGTTGCGGTTCTGGGTCGCGGGGGTGGCTGCATGGCTTTGTGGCGGGGTGCTGTACTGGACTAGGTTTTCGAGACGGTTGGGTATCATCCTGTGGCGACATGTATTGGGTTGGATTAGGTGTGAGGGGGGGGGGGGGTAGGTCGTTGTTGGTCGGTTAACTTTGTTTTTCTCAATTTGTGTTCTCTTCGCGCTAACCTTTTCTGCATTGTTGTTTCAGGGGATCTCGGGGAGGGTTGAGCTGTGCTCTCCCGGCTTTTCACACTAGCTATCCAGACACTCGTGTGTTAAGGGTCGTCTACGGTTTTATTTGTGTGTAGAGCAAGGGTATAGAGCTGGAGTAGTGTACGTCCTGATCTTTCAGGGGGGTCGTACTTAGCGCGTTGGGGTGTTCTTATTCGTATGTGTGTGTTCAATAAATGGTGTGTATGTGGTTCAGCTGGGTGCTGTTCAGCGGTGGGGGTTCTTTCAATCTATATCTGAGTTATGAAGGGTTTTTTGGGTCCTTCAGGGGGGTCGGTGGTGTATGTCCGTGGGCGCAGTGTGTGTTTTTTGGTGTATTGCATGCCCAACCTTGTCCCCGCCGAGGCGTGGGAAAACTCGGCCACATAGTGGTTGGAGTTCAAGGTCCCCCCTTTCATGTTCATTCTAGGCGCCAGATTTGGGCGGGCTGTCGGCCCGTAGAGCCGAGGTCGTCCCTAGAGCCGAAGCCGTCCTTAGAGCCGAAGTCGTCCTCAGAGCCGAAGTGCAGTCCGAAAAGCAACGCCGCCTCAAGAATCCCCTCAAGCACCCCCTCGAAAAAATCCTCAAGCAAACCCTCAAGCATCTCCTGGGGCTTCTCTGTGAATGGCCGGGATGCTCCTACCAGCTGGCAGCGCAACTTCTTTTCGAGAAAGCGTGTTGAATTGGAAAATTGTTTTACACATGCAATTGATTCGCCTTCAACTATTATCGAGGAGTACTTAGCGGCTCTCAAGAACCATGATACATCGGGATGCGGTTCCTGCTTTCGTGCACACGCCATGGAAGGCGGGGCGTTCTGCAGGGAACTGGAGGACGAGTTGACACAGGCACTGGACAAGGTGAACACTTCATTCCTTTTTGGACTGTTAAGCCGACTGATCTCAACTGCTCGTACGAGGTATCGGTATCACGTAATAAGCCCTTCATAAGGACCCACGGCGGCGCCAAGTCGCGCCGGAAGTAAAGGTTTTAGGCGACTTGAATATCGTTCGCCAGAAGTGGTGGGGTAGTTGTGAACAATTACTAAAAAGTTACACGGCTTGTAATACTGCCATGGTAGTGGAGACTCGAACAACGTTGTAAATGAGAGAGAACGCAAGCGGATACGTCGAAGTTGGATCTCTACATAACTAACCACCACTGAGGCTATCCGTGGCTTGGGGATGCTTTTCTGTTCGAGCTGTTCACAGAAAATTCGAGGCATCTGCATGAAGGCTTGTCAATCTACGACGTGCCTATCCAGTAGTATATAATAGTACATACCTTTTTCGGGTGGTTTTACAGATCCTGACTGCAGCTGACCACAAAAGAACATTGGACACGCGAGGACGCGCGCTTGATCATCACCTTATCTCCTGCTGCGCAATACGTACAGTACATACTTCCTATTATTGCGCGGTGGCTCACCTGACTGCTGACTGCTGGCAGTTTGCTATGTTAGGTGATGCCGTCATGCACTTGTGACTACGGTGACGTGCACATCAAATTATACAACAACGGCCTTTCTAAATCCAATTTCTATCGATGTGAGGTAATTGCATGGATTCTCCAAGGGGTTCTCTGTGCCTCACCTGCTGCGCACGAGCGGCTCAAACATGGGTCGTGTGACATGGCCATTACCTCATCCTGTGGCTTGCGGCGGTGCTGTACAGTTTCTTTTAAAAGCTATGAGTGGACTAACATATCGTACAGTTCTAACACCATGCCTGTAGTGCTTCCTGGAACCCCCGTACCGAATGAGGTCGTCTCAGATGAGACACTACGCTTTGATTTTCCTGGCTCAGATACTGTTCTTCGCTCGTGCGACTCCCATAATTTTCGGGTGCTTAAGCTTTACATCGCCCACGTTTCTCCAGTACTTCGGGAGTTGCTTGAAAGCGCTCCAAATCCTTCCGACACCACCCACGGAGAAGAACTGCTTCCGGTAGTCGAACTATCGGAAAGCGGGGTGATCATTTTCAGTCTCCTCACTTTCGTTTTCCCTGTCACCCCCGTCCTTCCTTCGACCACACAGAAAATCATGGAGCTCCTATCCGTGGCTCAGAAGTATCAAATGGACTTAGTGTTGACTCATATCCGATACGCCATCTCTCGACGGGCTCCGCCATTCATTCGCCCAGAGACAGCATTCCATGACTATTTCCTTGCGCAAAAGCATGAACTTCATCAAGAGGCGCTTCAGGCTGCGCGTGTTACGTTGCGCCTCTCGTTGACCATCGAGGATTTGGAAGACAAGCTTGAATTCATGCCAGGGTGCCTACCTTCGCGAGCTTTGGAAGTACCACGAGCGAGTTCGAACCGATCTCAAACTACGCCTGCTTGAGTTTAGAAACTCAGGTTTACCAGATGACTTGAAACGTCTGCGCTGTGCAGATGCTCGCCCTTCCTCCCACCCTTTTCCGCGATGGCTTGACGATTATATCGAGTCCTTGCCGGAAGCTCATCATCTCTTCGATCTCATCGAATTCGAAAATATACGGGCCCGTCACATCAAGGATGAGTCTCGGCGTTCTACATGTGCATGTGCAGGAATATCCAGCCAGGCCATTCGCGCTTTCTGGGAGGCTCTGACAACTGTTGTTCATGGGACGATAGAAGACGTACGTAGAGCCCGTGTGACTATGCTTTGTTGTGATTGACGAATATGAACACCTATAGGCAGACCCGACTCTAGCCCTTGTGAAGGAAGAGCCCACCTCTGAAAACTCCGGTCCTCCATTCATGCCATCGTGTTTGAACCTACCCGATGCAAGTATCATTGTTCGGTCGTCTGACCAAGTCAACTTCCGCGTCCACAAGTCATTGCTTGCCTTGTCGTCACCATTTTTCAATGATCTACTCTCCCTTCCCCAGCCACCTGATGGCGAAATTGTAGACGGCCTTCCTATGGTCCAATTGTCCGAAGGCGCTGACCTGTTGAATAGCCTCTTCTCCTTGCTTTACCCCATTCCCCCCGTCATTCTCGGCTCTTATGAAAAGGTTTTCGCCTTACTTGCTGCCTGCCAGAAATACGACATGGTATCAATTCAATCCAATATCCGTGCCGAAATCAAACGTGGAACTTTTCCTGCGCCAGTTCGGGCTGAAGCCTTTCGTGCATATGCCATCGCAAGCAGGATGAGGCTTGTTCCAGAAATGGAGAACGCTGCGTGTCTCACCCTGGGATACCCGATGACATTCGAATCCCTTGGAGAAGGGTTGCGGCCACTCAAAGGACGTGAACTGTGCAATCTGGTTCGCTATCGCAAACGTTGCAGAGACAACCTTGTATCCTGTTTAGATACATTCTTCAACGTTCATTCCAGGTGCCAGATTTGGGCGAGCTGTCGGGAATGGTCCTCGTGGATCACCCCCCAGACTACTCCCACCACCTGGCTGCACAGCTTCTTTACGGGCAAGAGTGTCGAGCTGAAAAAGAGTTTTACGCATGCAATTTTTTCACCTTCAACTATTCTCGATGGGTTCCTAATGGCTCTCAAGAATCACACGCACTCAGGCTGCAGTGCCTGCGCTCGTGTGCATTTGGAGGGGCAGACATTCTACAGGGAGCTGGAGGACGTGTTGGTGCAGGCACTAGATAAGGTGAATACCTTAAGCGCAACTGATCTAGACCACTCTTAGGAGTTATATGTGCTCTGACGGGTGATCATACTCGAGTTCCAACTCATCCTACTTTAAGGTATCGGCGTTGTCTAATAAGTAAGGACCTATACTGCTGTGGTAGAGACTTGAACCATGTTGTAGGAACGTCGGTGGAAAGCTAGTACGTCCGAATTGGAGGTCTACGTACGACCTATAAATTAACATGGGTATTGATCACTGCTGGAGCCATACAATGCCATTATTGGATTGATAAATATTGAGTTTAGTCCTCTGTATGAGATATCACAGATGGCAAGTGTTCTTCGGCTCATCCGGGTCTGGCGTCGTCACTTGTTTTAATTCTGTGTTTGTTTGCACCGATTGTCTCGACGCACTCACTACTAGCAGTAGTACAACTTTCCTGCGCATTAGCCACTGATGGAACCTTGGATGGCATCGCGGCTGGGCACGCAAGCTCCGTTTAAAGGGTCAATTAATCTGATTTTTACACGATCAGACCTGCCTTGATACCTTCTTGTACTGGGCGTCGGAAGGGATAGCCCCCGGGATACAGCAGTGCGAGAAGATCAGGGACTCTTGATGCTCGAACTATGAAAGTCATTCAGCTGGTCGGAGTGGGACGAGTTGCAACTACCTGGAAATACACGGCTGGGGTTTACAAGTATCGCGACCCGAAAGAGGGATATCCTCCGGACTTGATAACAGGTCAGTAGCTGAATTAATACGTCTGCCCTAGTCGGTCAGATGGAGAGCGGGGGGTCTCGTCGCACCGGACCGCTGGCAGTGCACGATAGATTTACCCATTCGTGTTCCACAGGAAAGTCGTAGACGTGGGAAATGTTACACGGGAGAGACATGACGGACGCGGTATGAGGTGGGGCCGTGGCACCATACAGGTAAGGATGCATTGCGAGCTGGGGATGTAAAAAACTTTCTATCTTGCTTGGGAGAGGTACTGTTGTAAAGACTAGAGAAAGCGAACCGCGACGTCATCCGAATTACACGGTCTAAATCGCCCACCTATACAAGATATATTCTGCTTCGGAATGGGCTAGTTCAAGTTCGGGTGCGATGTCTAACGGCACGAATGCATTAGGGTCAAGTGGAGCGGGGGAGATCGAAGGCGTGTGATGCGCATCTTGTTTCCTTCCATCTCATCGCACCATTTTGTTTCAACTAGTTCACAGTACATCTCCCATGAATGGTGTACACCTTCGAGCAAATATACGGTCTGTTTTACTGATGCGAACCTGAAGTGCAGTAAGGTATTCCGCGTAAAGAACCGAAGGTCTGGGCAATTGGTGAGTAAGTTGAAACGTCTGTTGCAGCGTTTTGATCTTCCGCGAAAGAAGGCCTCCCAGCCGCCACCCAGAAAGGAGGATAATGTAGTGTTGTCATAATCGAACCATATATCTGTTGCATTTCGGCACGCTCGACCCGGCCGACCCGACCGCTACGGCGGAACTCAAGCATCGTCGCCGCGCACGTTCGCGGCCACTCAGGAGCATCGGCGGAAGCCTTCTTTTGTCTCACAAGACCCGACTTCATTCCATTATTCGACAGTATCTTTATTCCGGACTCAACCTCGTCACACGCGCGTCATTCTGCGTCTCAGACTCATAGGGGCCTCGCGCGCCCCTTTCTACCACCATTTCGACACCGCACCGCACCGCTTTCTGTCTCGGAGTCTCTTGTTTCAAGTTCTTTATCCTTGTACTCTCTCCTAAGTTCGCTATCCACCCCTGTTTATTTCTTTGCGATTGTTACTATTATAATGTAGAAAACCTGTATTTAAGCGACTGTATTGTACTCGAATCAATCATCCAGTTCTCGTCTTATCATCCCTCGTGTGCCATCAAAGCCTCTCTAAGTCCTCCTCTCCAAAGCGAGCTTTCAAGTCGCTTTGTTCACTCTCGCGCTCAACTTCTATCCTCGCCCGACTTCGCGACTTTCGTCTTTGCCGACCGTACCGGCCCCTCGGACCCCTATCACCTGACCGGCACGACATAGCCGGATTCCCCGCTGCCCAACCTTTCACCAATATCTGATGGGGAGAGGCGAGAATCGAGCAATTATTCAAGACACGAGACAAGTGGATCTCGACGGCCCGCAGGGCGCTTGCGAAAGCGTGAGAGAGCGGTCGCGCAGCGCCGGTCTATTGAGCATAGTCAAAAATGGAGCGCGCGAACGCGCGACTAAGTACAGTAAGTAATGAACAACTCACGAGAAATGAAGAATTTCTTACGAGTGACAATCGAGTACCGCGGTCGGGCGACTGCCAGTGCCAGTGAGCCCGAGCTTTGATACGGGTACTACGTCGCCAGTACAGCCGGCCCAGAGTCACCCGACGCATACACGTCGTGTCTGCCTCATGTGTGGCTTCACCTCCAACTTAGACTTGAAAGGTTTTACGGATTCTCAGGTTGACCGCAGCCGACCTGGTCCAACCACAAAGGAACACTGAACACCCGAGGACGCGCGCTTGATTATTATCTTATCTAGAACTCCTGCTGCGCAATACACACGGTATTACTTCTTGTCTACGCGTGGTGGATCACCTGACCGCTGATGGTTTTCTATGTTAGTTGATGCCGTCACGTACTTATGAGAAGTCATGACTGGGGGTGCGCGTCACATGGACCATTCAATAACGCTCTCTCCCAATCTAAGTTCCATCGATGCGGGCTAACTTGCATGGTTTTTCTATGAGACCTGCTGCGCACGAGCGGCTCGAACACGGCTCGTGACACGGCCATTACTTTATTCTATGGCTTGCTGCGCCGCTGTACTGGCTCTTTAAAAGCTACGGGTGGTTCGAAATACCGCATCAAGTTCTAACACTATGCCTATAGTAGTGTGTCCTGAAACCCCGGAACTAGATGAAGTCGTCTCAGATGAGACATTACACTTCAATTACCCTGGCTCGGATATCGTTCTTCGCTCGGGCGACTCCCATAACTTCCGGGTGCCTAAGCTTTACATCGTCATTTGTTCACCGGTACTTCGAAGGCTCATCAGAAGCGTTTCAAACACTTCAGACGTCCCAAACGGTGAAGAACAAGAACCGCTTCCGGTAGTCGAACTACCGGAAAGCAAGGCCACCCTTTACAACCTCCTCACTTTCATTTTCCCCGTCACTCCCGTCCTTCCTTCGACTGCCGAGAAAATCATGGAGCTCCTATCCGTGGCTCAGAAGTATCAAATGGACTCAGTTTTAGCTCATATCCGAGGCGCCGTCGCTCGACAGGATCCACCATTCATTCGCCCAGAGACAGCACTCCACGTTTATTTCCTTGCTCAGCAGCATGAACTTCGTCAAGAGGCGCTTCAAGCTGCGCGAGTTACATTGCGCCTCTCGATGGTCATTGAGGATTTGGGGGATAAGCTCGAATTCCCTGGGATGACCGGCGCCTATCTTTATGAGCTTTGGAAGTATCACCAGCAAGTTCGAACCGAACTCAAATCGCGCGTACCTCAGTTTAGAAAAACTGGTTTACCAGCTGACGTGAAAGGTCTGCGTTGTGGTAAACCTCACTCTTTCAATACCCCTCCGGCTTTTCCGCGATGGCTCGATAATTACATCGAGTCCATAGCGGAATCTCCTCATCTCTTCGATCTCGTCGAATTCGAGAATGCATGGGCACGCCACATCCAGGATAATAATTCTTCTTCAAAATATTTATGTTCATGTGTGGGCATATCCAGCAAGGTCATACGCGCCTTCTGGTAGGCTCTAACGGCAGTTTTTTGTAGGGTGATAGAAAAGGTACGTAGAACTGATATGACTTGGCCCTATCGCGATAACCAAAACGAATACCTTCAGGCGGATCTGATTCTGGCTCTTGTGAAGGAACAACCAACCTCCGAAACCTCCGATCCTCCACCCCCGCCATTTTGTTTGGACATGCCCGATGCAAGTATTATAGTTCGGTCGTCTGACCAAGTCAACTTCCGTGTCCACAAGTCGGTCCTCGCCATGTCGTCACCATTTTTCAAGGATCTCCTCTCTCTCCCCCAGCCACCTGATGACGAACTTGTCGACGGCCTTCCTGTAATCCAATTGTCCGAGGACGCTGTCCTGCTGAATAGCCTCATCCCGTTGTTTTACCCCATTCCCCCCGTCGTTCCTGGCTCTTATGAGAAGGTTTTCGCCTTACTCGCTGCCTGCCAGAAATATGACATGGTGTCAGTGCAATCCGATATCCGTGACGAGATCAAACGTGGGACTTTTCCTGCACCAGTTGAAGCTGAAGCCTTCAGTGCGTGTGCCATCGCGAGCAGCCTGGGGCTTGTTCCAGAAATGGAGAACGCGGCTCGTCTCACCTTGGGCCACCCGGTGACATTCGAATCCCTTGGAGAAGGATTGCGGTCATTCAAAGGGCGGGCATTGTGCGACCTCGTTCGCTATCGCAAACGTAGCAAACAAGTGTCCTAAAGCCCGACGTTTGTTGTCGACTAAGTACGAGTCAGTTAGATCTTCTACGTCGTCTCCAGATGTCGCTACTCATCTCAGTCGGGACATGTCCGACCAAGGCACATACAATCCACGCTACCGTTTTAAAGTTTGCTTTTATCCACTGTACGACTCTGCGCCTCTTGGGTGCGCATTTGTTCGTGCTCTTTCCCAATTTGTAATATCACATTTCCGATCCATGTGTCCATACTCCGTCCGCACTCCTATCGATTGCCAACCTCCAACACTCCCGCTCAATCGGTTGGGAGCCGGGCCAAACCAATGCTGCACGTAAACGTTTCGATTTTCGGTCGGGCTAGCGCCTTCGTGAATATCCAAAACGTTGACTTCCATCAGGGCGTAATCGAGCCATATTGCTCCCACTTCCACTGCGCCGTGAACGTAATGATATTGAATGTCGATTTGTTTAGTGCGAGAGTGAAGGGCGTGAGCACGATTGCTGGCAAACTGTCAGTGAGCAGCGGGAAGGTGGTGCCTCCGTGCCAAAGTCCGTGGACAACTTGAACCTGGCCCATGGCCTCCTTTGCCGCGTGGGTACACACAATGTACTCCGCCTCCGTACTCGAGACGGCGACGATGGTTTGTGTCTTTGACGACTATGCGACTGCTCCTCTGTGGGCTAGAAAGTCGTAGCTCGAGATAGAGTGCTTGCGCTCTTGTAAAGTAAAATTAGCGTCCGCGAGTCCGACTGTCTTCCAATATCCCAACTACATCTGCAAGCGTACATGTCGGTGCGTAATTGGCTGTTCCCTTCAGATACTGTAGGATAGGTTGTGTGGCTTTCCAATGCACACAGCCCAGGTTTTCAAGAAACCTGGACGAAGTAGTGGTGGCACACGCGATGTCGGACCCATTGCGACTGGAGCGTACAACAGCGAGCCAACCAAATCCGGCTCTCTGTATGTAGTACGCGGTGCATTTGCCGTCACTTATGTCGCTCCCTCCATGCTCGGTGACTGGGCCGTCAACAGGCGCTGCCTGTTGTCCGAGTCCAGTAATGTATTGATCATATTTGCGCCCTTCCTTTTTAACATGGTGAGAATCAAGGAGAAGTAAACTCCCTGCAGTGGCACAGGGTAACAGGGACAACGTGCGCTATTCGCATTGTTGTTGGCTGGGGAAGTGACCTACTCGTACTAGTACAAGAAATTTTCTGCTTCAGATTCAGCTAATGCGAGTGCAATATCTAACGGTACGGGTGCATTAGAGTCAAAGTGGAGTACTGGAAATCGAAGGAAATACTGTACAGTGCAGTAAGTAGGTTACTTTCTAAGGTTGAGCGAGAAGGCGCCGCGCCTATCGAACGCTGAAAGCGGCAAATGCTTACGTTTACAATCTTCCTTTTTGAGAGCGTTACAGCCTCCCCCTGTCGTCGTGTGTAAGTTACTGTCAGTACACGACTTGAACGCTACAATATGCCTACAGTCCTTCCCGAAACACCAAACCAACCATTAGGCGCTTTACACTTCGACTACCCTGGCTCGGATATCATTCTTCGCTCATGCGATTCCCATGATTTTCGCGTGCCCCAGCTTTACATCGTCAATTATTCCCCAGTACTTCGAGAGGTTATACGAGGCGTTTCAAACACCTCTAACGTCCCCAACGATGAAGAAAAAGAACCGCTTCCGGTGGTAAAACTACCGGAAAGCGGGGCGATCCTTCACAGCCTGCTCACTTTCATTTTCCCCGTCGTTCCCATCCTTCCTTCAACCACCGAGAGAATCATGGAGCTCCTAGCCGTGGCCCAGAAGTATCAAATGGACTCGGTACTGACATATGTCCGAGGCGTTATCGCATCACAGGATCCGCCACTAATTCTCCCAGAGACAGCACTCCATATTTATTTCCTCGCACAAAAACATGAACTTCACCAAGAGGTGCTTCGGGCCGCACGATGCACTCTACATCTCCCAATGATGAACATCGAGGATTTGGAAGACAAGATCAGTTTCATGCCAGGAGCCTATCTTCGTGAGCTCTGGAAGTATCGTGAGAGAGTTAGAAAGGATCTCGCCTCAAGCCTTCTTGAGTTTAGGACGTCCGGCGTACCAGATATCATGAGAGACGTACGCTGTGGAACTCCTCCCTCTGGTACATCCGATACTATCCCGCGATGGCTTGGTGATTACATCGAGTCCTTGGCCCAAGCTCCACACCTCTTCGATCTCGTCGAATTCGAAAGTGCACTGGCACGCCACATCAAGGATCGGCCTCAGCATCCTACGACATGTCCATGTGTGGGAATACCCAGCCAGACGATACGCGATTTCTGGGAGGCCCTGACAACCGTTGTTCATGGGACGATAGAAGACGTACGTAATGTTGATGTGACTAGTAGGCCTCGTTGCGATAACGAATATGAACCCCCACAGGCAGATTCGACTCTAGCTCTCGTGAAGGACGAGCCAGCTCCCGAAAACCCGGACCCTCCACCTGTGCCATTGTGTTTGGACATACCTGATGCAGATGTTATAGTTCGGTCGTCTGACCAAGTCAACTTCCGTGTCCACAAGTCGGTGCTTGCCATGTCGTCACCATTTTTCAAAGATCTGCTCTCTCTCCCCCAGCCACCCGATGGCGAAGCTGTAGACGGCCTCCCTGTCATCCAATTGTCCGAGGACGCCGGCCTGCTGAATAGCCTCCTCTCGTTGTTTTACCCCGTTTCCCCCGTCATACCTGGCTCTTATGAGAAGGTGTTCGCCTTACTCGCTGCCTGCCAGAAATATGACATGGAATCAGTTCAATCCAATATCCGTAACGAGATCAAGCTTGGGAAGTTTCCTGCTCCGGTTGCGTCTGAATCCTTCAGTGCATATGGCGTTGCGAGTAGGATGGGACTTGTTCCAGAAATGGAGAATGCGGCCCGTCTCACCCTGAAGTACCCGATGACATTCGAATCCCTTGGAGAACAATTGCGGTCGTTCGAGGGGCAAGCACTGTGCGACCTGGTTCACTATCGCAAACGTTGCAGAGACCGTTGGCTATGGTCTATCGGTTGGGGCTCCGGGGACACGCGCGAGGCGAACTAGATAGAAAGACAATGCTCAGGGATCGCGCGTGTACGAGCGATGACTATTATTTACCTAGATAAAAGGACAATGCTATCTAGGCGTAAGTGACAGTGTTAATGAAAGTAATGTAAGGATCGTTCTCACCTCAGGGATCGCGCGTGTACGAGCGATGACTGAGGTGTCAGGTATGCTACTCAAGGTATATAACTACGGATGTAAAATTGAGGGGTACTGGGTTGTACGGCATGAAACGGACAGCTGACAGGTAATGTGTATTAAGGTAGTCTACGTGCTAAAGTAGTGTGACAGCGCACGTCTCGGGCGAGACTCGTGTGTGCAGGGTCGCAGTAGTGGCCCCGACAGTCGCGGCGGGCTGATATCTCAACAGAGACAATGTCGTATCATGTTTAGACTCATTCTTTACTATTCGTTCTAGGTTCCAGATTTGGGCAGGCTGTTGGGAACTGGCCCTGCAAACACCAAACAGCACCCAAGATGCTCCTACTGTCTGGCTGCGCAACTTCTTTTCGAGCAAGAGCGTTGAATTGCAAAATGATTTTACGCATGCAATTAGCTCGCCTTCAACTATTCTTGAGGAGTACCTAGCGGCTTTCAAGAGTCACAATCAACCGCACCACTGCAATTCCTGCTTTCGTGTACATGCAATAGAAGGGGAGACTTTCCGCAGGGAGCTGGAGGACGAGTTGGCGCAGGCAGTTGACAAGGTGAAGCTGGTGAGCACTTCATTCTTTTTTGGATCATCAAGCCAACTGATCTCAGCTGCTCATACGAGGTATCGGTATCATGTAATAGGGTCCCGCGGTGGGGCAGGTGAAAGACCTGGATACAGTTCGCCAGAAGTGGTGGGGCAGTTGTGGCAGCAATTACTGAAAAGTTACGCGGCACATAATACTGCTGTGGTAGAGACTTGAACCCCGTCGTTATATGAGAAACAACGTAGGTGGATATGTCGGAGTTGGGGCTCTACGTGACTAGCCCACCACATCGGTGTTTTAAGGATGCTTATGTTCACTGAAAATCCGAGGCATTTGCATGGAGGCTTGTTTAATCTACGATGTGGTTATCCAGTAGTATTTAGTAGTCCATGTTTTTTTTGGGTGACTGCAGCCGACCACAGTGGAACACCAGATGCGCAAAGACGTGCGCTTGATTATTATCTTACTGTATCTAGAACTCCTCTGTGCAATATGTATAGCTGGTACTTCCTATCTTTGCGCACTGGCTCACCTGACTAGTAACTAGTGGCTCTCAAGAGTTACACGCCCTGCGACTCCCGCTTCTGTTTGCATGCCATGGCGGGGGTGACATTGTGTGGAGAGCTGGGGGACGAGCTGGCGCTGGCACTGGACAAGGTGAATACCCCATTCCTTTTTGGATCTTTGACGCAACTGGTCGCGACTGCTCGTATAACTCCGGTATCCTCTGATGGCAGATTATACTGAGTTCCACTAACTCATCCCACTTCAAGGTATCGTTATCGCCTAATAAGTGCCCATGGCAGCATAAGCCATGCCGGATGTAAAAGTTTCAGTTGACTTGGATATCAACCGCTGGGGTGGAGCGTTTATTGATAACAGGCTACACTCCACGTGGTATCGCCATTGAAATGGTAGAGACTCGAACCACGTCGCAGAGAAGGAAGACGTAATAGGCCAATACGACGATCTTTGAGAGCCACTCCTTGACTGATTGGGGATCCTATGGAAGGAGGGGTTTTTTGAATGTAGCATGAGGTTTTTAGCGAGGCGTAATTCAAGTTGAATACCGTCTTGGGCTCTGGTGAGGGTTTGTAGTTGCGATAGCACGCACCCTGGTTCACACTCACACACCCTTTTTTTTCAGTAAAAAATAACCATTATAAAATTGGTAAAGCATGTAAGGCAATGTGAATTGTCCATCCCGTATGTAAAACGAGATACTGTAACTACGAGCGTCCGTCCTACCAAACCAAGCAGTCCGTACCAAGGGTGATACCGTACTCACACAAAGAGCCGGGCACTAACTAACCACTCATTATCTGGATTCCTATTCGGACCACGGACCATGGGGTTTTGAGGGCGTGTTCCAGCGCAATGCGGTTAGGGTACGACGCTGTTCTGTTGTGCAAGGCCGGATAGGAGTTCAGCCCAAGCTCCAGTGCCCACGACAGAGACTGGGCTAATGTCCTAGTATGGCGAAGAAAGGTGAAGGCATGTGAAATGAATAGCTAAAAGAAAGACACCCCCCTAGAGGAATCCGGGCAATGAGAAGCAGATGGAGACAAAGAATAGCACCAGACACTGAGAGGGGAGTGAAGAGAAGATAGAACTACGCTACACTTGTTCGAGAAGGAAACGAAACCCTCCTTCACAGCGGTTGAAGGCGGGCTATAGGGGGGCCCAGGGAAATGGCGCAATGAAGGCCCAGCATGAGAATAAGGAATAAACAATCCCTTCACGAAGAAGAGGCAGGAGTATTGGCAACACACGGTTTCAAGTCCCCCCAACGCTTGAGTTCGTCTGCGTGACCAAAGGCGAAGAGGGTCCTGGGCCATGAGGCTCATCAGGGTTTCACCGTCAGGGGTCTTCAAAGCCCACCACGAGGGATGATAGATATTCCGGCTGATAGGAGGAAGGTGCTTGCGCCCAGGAGGGGAGCTGCGTGAATCGAAGCTTACGGAGGGCAGGGTTGTCCACCGCAATCGCGTTATTACATTCAGAAGGGGAATAGAGCCTGCGGAAGTCAGTCACTCCAGTTGGGATGCCATTTTCGAGGAAGAAGGACCAACGAACGTTCCCATGAGAGATGATAGGGAGGGGGGTGGAGTCCGAGTCATGGGAGAGGAAGGTCGCAAGGGTGTCTCAATGAAGTGGGAGGCAGCACTGAGGTGGTGCGCAGTAGTGTCGGGACCTTAGACTCACCCGAGTTGTTATTTCGATCATTGCCGCAAGGTGGATTCACTATGAAACCTACTGCGCAACACGAGCAACTCGAACACGGCTCGTGACACGGACATTACTTCCGATCATCTTATGGCTTGCGGCAGGGCTCTTTTTAAAAGCTAAAGGTGAACCGACATACCCCACAAGTCTAATACCATGCCTATAGTGTATCCTACAATCCCTACTGGACCGAATGGGTTCGTCTCAGACGATACATTATACTATGATTACTCCAACATTGTTCTTCACTCGTGCGACTCCCAAGATATCCGGGTCCCTAAGCTTTACATCGTCGTTTGTTCCCCAGTACTTCGAGACCTCATACAAAGTGTTACTAACGCTTCCGACGTCCACAACGGCGATGGAGAACATGCACCGCTTCCGGTAGTCAAACTACCGGAAAGCGAGGCCACCCTTTACTACCTACTCACTTTCGTTTTCCCCGTCACTCCCATCCTTCCTTCGACCCCCGAGAAAATCATGGAGCTCCTATCCGTAGCTCAGAAGTATCAAATGAACTCAGTTTTGGCTCATATCCGAGGCGCCATCGCCCGACAGGATCCGCCATTCATTCGCCTAGAGACAGCATTCCACGTTTATTTCCTTGCGCAACAGCATGGACTCCACCAAGAGGCGCGTCAAGCTGCGCGACTTACATTGCGCCTCCCGATGACCATCGAGAGTTTGGAAGACAAGCTCGATTTCCCTGGGATGACTGGCGCCTATCTTCATGAGCTTTGGAATTATCACCTGCGAGTTCGAACCGATCTCAAATCAGGTATTGCTGGGTTTAAAAACTCTGGTTTACCCGATAACGTGAAACATCTGCGTTGTACAAGTCCCCGCTCTGGTCAGAACGCTTTTCCGCCATGGCTTGATGCCTACACCGGGCGCATAGCGGAAGCTCTTCACCTCTTCGATCACTTCGAATTCGAAAATGCATGGGCACGCCACATCAAATCTGAAACCCATAACAACAATTCAGGTCATTCAAGCTATTATTCTCAAAATTATTCAAGTTCTCGGACATGTTCATGTGTGGACATATCCAGCCAGGTCATGCGCGCTTTCTGGGAGGCCTTGACGGCTTTTGTTCATAGGGCGATTGAAAAGGTACGTAGAACCGGTGTGACTGGGCCTCATCGCGATAACTAATATGAGCACTCATAGGCAGATTCGACTCTGGCTCTCGTGAAGGAAGAGCCTACCTCCGAAAACTCGAATCCTCCATCTCTGCCATTGTGTTTGGACTTACCCGATGCAAATATTATAGTTCGGTCGTCTGACAAAGTCGATTTCCGTGTCCACAAGTCGGTTCTCGCCGTGTCGTCACCATTCTTCAAAGACCTGCTCTCTCTCCCCCAGCCACCCAATGACGAACTTGTTGATGGCCTTCCCGTTATCCAATTGTCCGAGGACGCCGGCCTGCTGAACAGCCTCGTTTCGTTGCTTTACCCCATTACCACCGTCGTACCCGGCTCTTATGAGAAGGTGTTCGCCTTACTCGCCGCATGCCAGAAATACGATATGGAATCAGTTCAATCCAGAATCCGTGCTGAGATCAAACATGCAACGTTTCCTGCACCAGTTGCGGCCGAAGCCTTCAGCGCATGTGCCATCGCGGGCAGCCTGGGGCTTGTTCCAGAATTGCAGAACGCGGCTCGTCTCACCAAGGGTTACCCAATGACATTCGAATCTTTCGGAGAACAATTACGGTCATTCAAAGGGCGCACACTGTACGACTTGGTCCGCTATCGTAAATGTGGCAATTGGGTGTGATGTACTACCTAAATGACGACGATTATCGAATAAGTACAACTTGAAGTCAGTGTGGACTTCTACGTCGTCTCCAGATGTGGCCACTCGACTCAGTCGGGACAAGTCCGACTAAGGCGCACATAATCTACGCTACCATTTTTAAAGTACCCTTTTATGCACTGTACGGCACTGCGCCCCTTTGATGCGCATTTGATCATACCCTTTCCCAATCTGTAATAATTCCAGTCCATGCGTCCATACTCCAGTCTGCACTTCTACCCTTTGCTAACCTCTAACACTCCCGCCCAAATGACTTGGGGCAGGTACAAAACCAATGCTGCGCGTAAACACTTCAATTTTTAGCCGGGCTAGCGCCTTCGTGAATATATCTGCAACGTTGACTTCCATCAGGACGTGATCGAGTCATAATGCCCCCGCTTCCACTGCATTGCGAACGTAGTGATATTGAACGTCGATTCGTTTAGTGCGAGAATGAAAGGCGTGAGTACGATTACTGGCAAGTCATCGGCAAGTAGCGGGAAGGTGTTGCCTCCATGCCAAAGTCCGCAGACTTGAACATGGCGCAGCCAGGGCCTCCTTTGCCGCGTGGCACACACGATGTATTCCACCTCCGAACTCGAGAAGGCGACGATGCTTTGTGTCCTTGTCTACCATGAGACCACTCCTCCGTGTACTAGGAAGACATAGCCCGCGATGGAGTGCCTGTGCTCTGTAAGAGCACAATCAGCATCTGTGAATCCGACTGCCCTTCCAGTTCCAACTCATTGTCACTCTTTCGTACTATGGTCTACACTTCCCCAAGCAAGGTTGCTCGAATTGTTGAGCTCAAAAACATCGGCCAATCTGATCATGAGATTGCACATCGTTTCAACCTCCATCGCACCACCATTCCCTGCCTTATCAAACGTTTTGTGGAATCTGGTGATCCTTACTTCCGGAAACACAAGCCTGGTCGTCCCCGCAAGCTCCAGGAGCGTGATGCTTGCCATGGTGCCCTTTTACTTGCTTAAACTGAAGTTGCCAATGTCACCGAGCTCACCAAAAAGGCCTTCCCTCATGTCTCTCGTCCTACAGTTGCCAGGGCACTACACCAGTATGGACTTGTCTCACGTGTTCATAGATCCAAGCCCTGGATTTCCCCAGCCAATGTGGCCAAGCGCAAGGCCTGGGCAGCTGCACACGCTGAGTGGACTGTTGATGACTGGAAACAGGTCATATTTTCGGACGAGTCAAAATTCAACCTATTCAAGTCAGATGGACGCCAGTATTGTTGGATGAAGCCTGGACAGGCACTGGACCCTTGTTTCACGAAGAAAACAGTCAAGCATGGAGGCGGAAATGTGATGGTGTGGGGTTGTGTCACTAAGGAGGGGATGGGAAGGCTTCATCGCATCGAAGGGATCATGAATGGTCCTGGGTATGTTGATATCCTCCAACAAAGTCTTCTAGGCACTCTCAAGGATCAAAAATTGAAGAAAACGGGCAAGGACAAAGTCATATTCCAGCAAGACAACGATCCGAAACACACTTCTCACGTCGCAAAGGGCTGGTTCCAAAATAGGAAGGTCACTGTGCTCCCTTGGCCACCATCATCCCCAGACATGAACATCATAGAACATGTGTGGGATCAACTGGACCACCTTATTCGTGCCCGGGACCCACTTCCACGCAACAGGGATGAGATGTGGGAGGCGCTTCAGGAGGAGTGGACCAACTTTTCAAAGGATGCCCTTGACAAGCTCTATGAAAGTTTGCCCTGTCGTGTTGCTGCTCTGAAGGAGGCCCAGGGTTACCATACCAAATACTAATACTCAGTAAGTGTCACTCTTTTTCGATTTTCGATGGTACTCATATCTTTCTGAAGTAGGGGTTATGTTCAAAAGAATTGCACAGACACTTTTCCGTAGAATACTCCCCATCTCTCATACACTCATTTTAAAGTCTCGGAACACTCATTTTCGTATTCTACACTCAATTAGCTACCAACTGGACCTTAATACATGGAACTTTTATGGTGTTTTCGAAAAATCATGGGCGATGAGATTTATTTGCACGTGTTGTGCAATACTTTTGACCGCCACTGTAAGTCGTCCAGCACTTCTTGGACCTTGTCACAAAGGGGGGAGTCCTTGCTGAAGTTCTTCATCTGCTCCGCTGATAGTGTGATTGGGAGGAGGCCTAAAGGGTCTTCAATGGGGAGGAGGTAGAGGGGGAGTCGATATAAGGGACAGTCTTTGCCCATGGTACCTACCAGGGACTCTTTGTCTTTGCTAAGCATAACATACTTAGCATCTTTCTGGTTCTGGTGGGGGTAGGGTTTGGAATTGTCTGGAATGAGGAATTTGTGATAGGGATAACCTTCCCAGGGTCCATTGGGTACGAAGGGAGGGCCTGGGTGATCGTCAGGGGAAGAGGGTCGGTTATAGTTGATGGGAAAGGCATCCATGATAGGGTCATTTATGATCCTAGTGAGTGCTGCATGAGCTGCTCTGATGTCTGGGGGGGAAGTGGTGGATCTCTGGATTACTGGGGTAGTAGGACGAGTGAGGCCAGGAGGGGGTACGGTAGGTGCACGCAGCACCAAGCCTTGTTCAGTGATTCTGACACTTGGGAGTTCTGGAAAGATGGGGGGTGGCGAGGGGCTAGGGGATGGTAGAAGTACTGATGCTGGGGTCATTGGGGGAGTGTCCTCCATGTCTTGGTCTTCATTAAGGATGGGGGGTTTGGAGATGGTGGGGGATGGGGTTCCTCCTCGGCTGAAGTAACCTCTTTCCATGGCATGTTCCACATAGGCTTCTACTGAAGAGGAGCGAGATGGCATAGTGATGAGTGATGTGGGGGGTGTGGTTGTAGTGGTGGTGACACTTCCAACTTGTGTTTCTGGTCGTTTTAACCACTTCTTGGCTCCTTCACTTCTGGGGTTGCGTTTAAAGTACTCCTGAATGAGGTCTGGGGCGTTCAGGTTCTTCTCAGGCTCCCAGCTGTTGTGCGCTGCAGAGTATCCCTTCCATTGGATCAGGAACTGTAACTGAGATCGGTGGTACCTTATGTCCAGAACTTTCTCCACTTCCCACTCTTGTTCTCCATCTCGGAGTTCTGGTGGGGGCTCTGGGAAGTTCTGTCCATGTATGGGAGTTTCTTTGTATGGCATGAGAAGCGACGCATGGAATACTGGGTGGATCCTCCACTGTTTTGGAAGCTTAACTCCATAAGTAGTGGTGGAAATTCTTTTTGTGATGGAGAATGGTCCATATCTTTTTGGGGCTAACTTGAAACTGGGGTGTGTTGTCTTCAGGTTCCTGGCATCTAGCCACACCTTTTCTCCTTCTTGATAGGGTTTGAAATGAGGGGAGTCTTTGTAGAGTGCTTGAGCATGTGTTATTGCCGCTTGGGCTGCTCTTCTGGCTTCTTGGATCTGTTCTAGTTGTTCTTTTGTTTCAGGTACTTGTGTGCTTCTCTTAGGTTGATGTATTCTTGGAATATACCCCAAGATTAGCTCATATGGTGCCTTCTTTGTGGTCGCACTTGGCTAGGAGTTGTGTGTGTATTGTGCTAGTGGTAATAACTCCAACCAGTTGTCTTGTTGGTGATTGATAAACATCCTGAGGTACTGTTCCACCCATTGGTTTGCTCGTTCAGATTGTCCATCTGTTTGGGGGTGGTAAGCGGTGCTGATGTTTTGTTCTATGCCTAGATCCTCACATAGTCTTCTTGTGAATGTGGCAGTGAATCTGGGGTCTCTATCAGAGATCACCCTTCTTGGGAGTCCTGTAGTGAGGGTAACACTGTTCTGGCATATAGTTTTGTCACCCCTTCTGCGTCTATTGTTTCTTTGCAAGGGATAAAGAAGGCTGCTTTGGAACAGTCATGATCGACTATTGTGAGAATTGTGTCATGGCCTTCTGATTCTGGCAATTTCGTAATGAAATCTAGGGTGATGGTCTCGAAAGGGAGTGCTTCGGACTTTGTCTTGATGGGGAAGAGTGGTGGTTTTGGATTCCCAGGGAAATTTTTGTTTGATTGACATGTGGCACATCCTTGTACATATGAGGCGATGTCTTCTTTCATGTTTGGCCACCAGAAGTCTTGTGCCACTAGCCAGAGTGTCTTTGTTATTCCAGGGTGTCCAGCTGTCTTGAGATTGTGGAAAAGGGAAATTACCCCCCTCCTTAGCGTGATGTTGTCCACAACTACAAGTTTGTTGTCTTTCCACCAGTGTTTTCCATTTTTCACGAGCTGGAAGGGGTGTGCCCACTCTTCCAGTGTGTCTTTGTGCTCTGTTTGGTGTGCCATGACATGATCATCTATTCTGACAGAAAGGGCAGTGTTTGCAAATAGGTCCGGTGATAGGACCACTACATCTTTGTTGTCTTCTTCTCCGTTCACATGGTCTGGTCGTCTAGAGAAGGAGTCTGCATGGTTCTGGATGCCTGGCTTGTGAACTAATCAATAATTATAGTCTGCCAGTCTTGGGATGTACCTGGCCACCCTTCTGTTGATCCGCTGAGGGTGCCTGTAGTATTCTAGGTTCTTGTGGTCCGTAAACAGTGTGATTTCATGTGGTGATCCCATGAGGAGTGGTCGCCAATGTTCTAGTCCCCATAACACTGCTAGGAGCTCTCTGTCATGTATGTCATAGTTTCACTCCGCTGCATTGAAGGCTTTTGAGAAGTAGCCTATAGCTTGTGATTTGTTTCTGGAGTCTCTTTGTGTCAGAATAGCTCCAACTGCGAAAGCTGAGGCATCCACTTCTAGTTCAAAGGGTTTGGTCATGTCTGGTTGGCCAAGCACTGGGTCGCTGCAGATGATTGTAATAAGTTTCTCTAGTGCTTCTGCTGCTTCCTTTGTCCATTTGAAGGGTCCTTCTGTCGTCTTTATTGTGTCTGAAATTGGTTTGGCAAGGTGTGCAAAGAAGGGGATAAAAGGGCATTGATAACTCAGTGTCCCTAGTACACTTCTCACTTCTTTGAGGGTCTTGACCGTTCTGGGCCAATCTTTGAGTCCTTCGACCTTCTTAGGGTCTATCTTGATTTGGAATCCATCAATGATTATCCCCAAATAGCTTATCTTCCTTTGTTCAAAGACGCATTTGGACGCCTTAAGGAAATAAGACTCTTCTTTGCAGATTTCCAGTAGTGCATGGACAATCTGTCTGTGTCGATCTAAGTTTTCCTTCTGTTACTATTAGGACATCATCCATATACACAAAGAGTTCTTTGGGGTATTTGTCCATAAGGGAACAGAGAATTCAACTCATTGTTCTGGCAAATGTGGCTGGTGCATTGGTGAGACCAAATGTCATGACTCTGGGAATGAATAATCCCCTTGGGGTTTTGAATGCTGCCTTCCACTGGTCTTCTTCCTTAATGCGGATATTGTGATATCCCCATCTGATATCAAACTTTGAAAAGAGGGTCTTTCCACTTAAACTGGTCAAGATGTCGGAGATTAATGGAAGGGGATATGTATCCTTGATGGACCATGTGTTTAAGTGTCTGTAGTTGATAATGGGGTGCAAACCCCCATCTGTCTTCTTCCTAAAGAAGAAAGAAGAGGCATAAGGGGAGCTTCCTTCGTAGATATAGCCCTTAGCTAGATTTTCATCTAGATAAGCCTTCAGGGCTTCGTCTTCTTGGGGTGTCAGAGGGTATATTCTGCAATTGATTTTCTAGGGTGCATCGGACTGTAGGGTTATGGCATGGTCCTCTTCTCTTTGTGGTGGGAAGCGTTGTGCTTCTTCGTCAGAAAACACCTTGTGGTGGCGCTGATATTCTTCTGGGATTGGGGTTTCTTTGACTGGGTCGAAGGTGGATACTGCTACTTTCGCTTCCTGGTGTCTCTTTCTTCGAAATCTGTATCCTCCTGTTAGGAGTTCGATTTGTTCTCCTTTCAGTTCTTGTTTCTTCCAGTTGATTTCTGGGTTCTCATGTTCGAACCAGGGATAACCAAAGATCATCCTGTCTTCTCCTAAACTGGTGACAAAGAATTGGAAAGGGGTTTCACTTTCCCCCCTCTTTATCCATAGTTGGCATTTGTCTGTGATGGTTCCATCTTTGTTTAAGGACCCATCAACGTTTCTGACAAGTCTGGGAGGTTCTAGGGGTGTGGTTCCTAGTCCTAATTTGTTCACAAGGTTCCGATCAATGAGGTTGTCTGTGGCTCCACTGTCCAGGAGCACATTTACTCGAGCTTCTTTGTAGTAAAGGCGAATGGAAACTTTGATTGTCATAGCACTATCGCGAATACTGTACATTGCACATGCCTCCCTGTCAGCTCTCACAGGTCGGCTTCGAGAAAATCCTGTTCCAGCACACAGAAGCGCTTCTTTTCTTCATCATTCATTGATTCTATGAGTGCCATGGTTTGGCGAACTTTGTCTTGTGTGGTAGTAGTGGCGACTGGAGGTACTGGCTTCTGGATAAGTGGGTGGGGCTTCTTCTGCCTCCGCTGATTTGGAGTCTGTGGCTCTGGCTTGTGTCTGAGCCCTTTGGGGACAAGGTGGGGCCTTGTTACACTCTCTTGCCATGTGTCCTTGTGTGCGACACCTGAAGCACCTTCCTTCTTTCATGTACTGTCTTCTTTCTTTGTCTGTGAGCTTTTTGAAAGTGGGGGAAGAGGTGGTGGTGTCCACATCCATGGCATTGGGGTCTCTAGGTCTCTGTCTTTGATTGGTGACACTTTGAGTTGGTCCGAAGGTCCGCAGTCCTGGTCCTGATCTCAGGAGTTGGTACCTTTGGTTCTCGGCTCTTGCTGCTGTTTGCCATTGGTCCATAGTTTCGGGGATAGTGTTCCTCATTAGGCATGCTTTGTATAAGGGTGTGATGAGTCCCCTTTTGAAGAACTCCACTGTTCCTGGGGCGTCTCTGGACCATCCTGCAAGTCCTGCCAGACGTTCAAACTGGAGAATGTACTCATCCAGCTTGTCTTGGTGCCATCTTTAAAGTGACTAGTTGTCCATATGCCTTTTCTTTGTTCAAGGAGTCCGTCCAGTCTTTGTCAAAGGTGGCAAGGAAGTCGTCCCACAACTTCTTGCTTTTCTTGGTTACAGTGTTTGTAGTGTCTGCTATCGCTGCCTCCATTGCGTCTTCTATGGAGTTAACCCATAGCATTACTGATGGTCCCTTGAACAGGGTCAAACAGTATAGAATTCGCGAATAGTATTCTTTGATCATGGGGTGTTCCTCATTTAGTTTAATGAAGCGGAGCATCTCTCTTTTGAACTGTGCACTTTGGTTCCTATCACCGGAGAAGGAGGTGGGTGTAACCCCTTTTAAGTCCTCCTCCATTTGGATTCTCTGGTGGGGCTGTTCCTGACCCTGTGGCATTGATTGAAGCGGACATGAGGGATGGAAGTGTTTGGGTAGTGTCTGAGGGCGGTGGTAGTGTGTCTGGTGGTGCTGGGAGTGTGTCTAGTAGTGGTGGGAGTCGAGAAGTAGTGGTCTGTGGTGTGTCTGATAGTGCTGAGCCGATCTGAAAGGTTCTGTGGGTGGGGGACCAAATGATGAAGTGGTTGTGTTTACAGGCAAGTGATTGTGGCTGTTCTTGTTCACTGTGGTCACTTTCTTTGTCCGATTCAGTGTCTTTTTCTTCCTCACTTGAGGATTCTTGTGGTACTCTGTATGTGCCACTCCCAGATGCTTCTGGTGTGGCGATTCTTTGTGGTGGTTGTGGTGGGGGAAGGGGATTTTGCGAGTCTGTTGATTTCCACCAACCTAGTCCTGCAGTGTTTTGTCTGGGTGCAACGTCTGCGCTTCTGGCTTGATATGTTCCTTTGATTCTAGAGTAGTTGAGGAGATACCAGTCGTCGTTTATGAACTCTACTGCTCTTGGTGTGCCTTGTACTAAGCACTTGTAGCTAGGTGGTTGATTCTGAGGAAAGGTGTCCCAATATGTGCCTCCTGTTTCTCCCCTTCTTTTGACGTGTTCTGGGAGATCGTCTTGTGTTCTGACTGTGACTGATGTCCAACTATTGTCCTTCTTCAAACTGTAGTTTGATGCTCGCCACGATGGTGGTTGTTCTATGAGTTATTGGGGTTCTTTTTGTTCTGGGGACACGATGCTTGCCACTGTTGTGGTCGTTCTATGCTGTGGTTTGGTTCCTAGTGTTCTGTGACGCCTACTTGTGTCAGGGTGGGTCGTCCAGTCTGCACCTCAAGGGCAATGGCTTCTTGAGTGGTCTGGTGAGGTCGAAGGGTTCTTGTTGTTGTAGTAGACTTGGCTTATGTTACGCCCTAGCAGGGGCGTTGTGCAAGGAGTGGTTCAAGGGTTCAGAGTGTCTGTGAAGACACACACTAATAGATGAGCAAAGACGTCTATTGTCTGTGATGCTACGACTCTAGTAGTGTCTAATAGATGTTATGCACAATGTGCACAACTGACTTAGTGACAGGACACCTAGTCCGAAGTGTAAGACACTTCTCTACGCCTAATCTTGGTGGCGAACTAAGTCAATCAGGTGTGGCGTTGTTATAGTACAACTGCAAAGACTTCGAAGGAGGGTTTGACTCGATTAGAGTCGAGAGAGGTGGTTCACAAGACGAGAGAGGAACGGTTCACACCAAGGGTACGAAGGCAAGGTTGCTAGATTGCAAACGAAGCCAAGTCTGGCTTCCTACAGCGTAAAAGTACAGGTATATATAGTGCTCAAGTCACAAAGACGAACACACAAGGACAGACATATGTAAATGTTGTTATCTGGGGTTTTCTTATCCGAAGTACAAGACAATAGGAGATAAACCACATAGAGAACAAAGGGGACACACCAATGGAGTAAACAAAGATAACAGAACCAAAGCAAAGGTAAGTGAATACATACATGGGAAAGGACTGAAGCGTCCGGATCATAACACCTTCTCTCATCTTGTGAACCACCTCTCTCGACTCTAATCGAGTCAAACCCTCCTTCGAAGTCTTTGCAGTTGTACTATAACAACGCCACACCTGATTGACTTAGTTCACCACCAAGATTAGGCGTAGAGAAGTGTCTTACACTTTAGACTAGGTGTCCTATCACTAAGTTAGTTGTGCACCTTGTGCACAACCTTATCTAGACACTACTAGAGTCGTAGCATCATAGACAATAGACGTCTTTGCTCATCTATTAGTGTGTGTCTTCATAGACACTCTGAACCATTGAACCACCCTCTGCACAACACCCCTGCTAGGGCATAACATATGATGTGTTGTTGAAGCTACAGAAGCCATTTAATATTTTTTTTGCAATAGGTTATGCACCATAGTATATAATGCCATGTTTAACATTGCATGTTAAATGCAGCATAATATTTAACATTTATAGTGCTGCATTTAATATATGTCTATATATATGGGCAAACTTAGTAATATATGACACTAAACCAACCCTATACCCTTTACTGTATTATAATTAACCCCCTTATAATTGTTGTAAGTGAATTGGTGCTTGCTCATCATCTCACAAATAGTATCATATTCTTTTTTCAAATGGTTAGCAGTCCAGTTAATAGCAGAAAGAAACTTAGACATCACAACAGGCTCCTTAGTAGAAGACAATGCATCCAACTTAGTTTTATTTTTGGTGGCCTTACCCCTCCCTTTGTCCTTGGCCACAGTGGGTATGGACTTAAAAGGGGACAAGTCCTCAATCAGAGTCTAAGGTGTCAGATTATTCATAAGATACACATCAATCTCTACAACTAACGTCATAAGATGATCAAGTATCACATAAAAGATCTAAAGGATGGAGAATAAATATAAATTATTAGGCATATGAAGGTTTGGAACTCCCTTGCCCAGGTGATGGCGAACATTGTGGGGATAGATGTGATTTTTTGTTCTAGCAGGCTCTACCCAGGTATATGTACATGCTGTATTTATGCATATCAAACCACAAATACAGAGGATCTTACAAGACATATGATATAAAAAAGGTGAAAATGTAACCTTCACCAAACATCAGTTGCATTGCTCTTAATCAGCAGATCCTTTAATACAGTATTCAATGCTGCATCAAATAGATCATACACAATATAAACTTTCAATCCCATCTTTAAAACCCAGTACAAGCTAGTACTAAGCTAAGAGATAACCTAGATCACAGAGCAGATTAGCAGATGTCAGACAACATGGCGTGCATCCAAAGATATTTATCACCATATTTATATATAGTGTACAAATATGGTAACTACTATTCTATAAAATGTCACTATGTTTGCACATGTTATATAAACACAGTGATAACATGGTACATGCCAGGTGCAATGGGTGGATATAATAGTTAGTAGTGCTTACCTTGCCAAGTCCTTTTGTGTATTTCTCTGTAAGAATATGAAGTGCTTTAACAATGCTTGTGGTTTCCAAGGGCATCAGGAATTTATACCCATATAGCTTCCACATCATCAAATATGCAAAGTATTCCCAGGTGTATAGAGGTGCTGTTTCAGTTTTATTTTGGAGGACATTATCAATGTCAGAGCAATACTTTGTGAATTAATTATAATTATCTAAGTTCTTTGGAAGAAGATTAAATTGCATAGAACTTTTGCATCATAGTAGTTGTTAAGAAAGCACTGGTTGATTTTTTTAAGAAGGTCTTGGATCCATGTGCTAGAATCACCTTTGCCTTTAAAAGCCTCTGCCATATAGGATAGCTCTTGCATTATTGCTGTTATATTAGAGGACATTCCCAACAGCTTTGTCACCAGAGGCTCAATAGTTGAAAGGACCATAGGTGGTTTGTTTGGGTTCACCACCCATTTAAGAACCTCTAAGCTTTCAACCAAGAATTCTGATATAAACTTACATTTATTTGTTAGTCCTGTTATACTCATACATATGGGTTCACTTACCACTCTATATGAATCAAGCATTGTCATCAGAGTCTGTACATTGAACCACAGTGCATGTATGTAATGTCACCTGATACAAGACACCATGACCAGCCCCAGCATGAACAATAGGACAGAATATAATCACAGGTGTCTGACACTGGCTCTCAAATCTTTAAACAGAGCCACTTTATCCTTCACTTTGTTTATGAACATGGGGTAAAGCACAGCCACATCAAGATTTCTTGCATGGTCCCCTCTCTTTGCTAAGTCAATCTCATATGCATCTTTAAGTTCATTCACAACCTTGATTAGTGTTATAGAACAAACCAGCTCTCAGATAGCTTATATCCTTAGACTAGAGGCATATAATAATGGTATGTGACTTACACAATAACAGATCTGAAAATCCTAGTATTGTACAATAGTGGCATTGTTATTGCTAACTCAGACTGACTCTTATTATACTACTATCTCTAACTCAGTATGACTCCTACAATAACTATATAATACATAATTGATTACTATATAATTCAAAAGGCACTTCAAAGCCCTTACATATATGTATATAAGGTAGCCATGCTGCACCCTTAGTTAGCAGCTTGATCTTCTTAAAATCCACCATCATCTACTTATCTATTCTTGTGTCTCTAAGTCTTGCACTCCTTGCAGTAGGAGTCTGCCTCATCATCATCATTCTTAAGTTAGTATTGTCCCTTGAATAGGGCTTGCTGTTATACTCCTGTCAATCCACCTGCCACTGGGCCATCATATTACTAAGTCATATTTTAATAATGTTGCCATTATCATACCCAAGTTAAACAACATATTAGTGGACATATAACAATTAGCAACTTTTCTTCCATCACCATATATGTGTCTTTGATCTCATTTCTCAATAAGAACCAGTAGATCACCATAGATAACTCTCTCTTATTCACCTTGATTGTCTCTGCTCTCATCATTAGTCTCACTTCCTCTTCCATCCCCCTATCTGAACACACCTCTGTCATACAATCTAATTGCCCACATACTTGCCATCTTGAACTCCTCTTCTAGTTGCTTTGCAGCTCTCTTCAGACCATCCAGCTCTTGATCCTCTTCCCCACCTTGTGCCTTCTTTTTCTCCACTTGCTTCTTTACCTTCTTCAGTTTCTTTTGCTTGACCCTTACATGTTTAATCAGTGCCTCTCACTAATGGTTTCCTTTAAGCACCCAGAGGTTATTCTTTCCTATCTCTTTCTTTTCTTTTTCCATGAATTCTATCTTCATGATATTCTCAATCTTCCTTCTCTCAACTGAGGGCATGATCAGATTTACATCCACAAGCCAGTCCTTCTTCACCACTACTTTGATCACCATTAAGTCCATACAGTTCTCCAAGCATCCATTGAAGCTTTCTGTCAGCAAGCTTATCCAATCTATATTCACTTTCCAGTCATTGTATCACCCTCAGAACACTCCCTCTGATGGCTCCACCAAGTTTATCACCATATACCCCAGCTCTGCCACTTTTTTTCTCTCCCTTAGCTCTGCTTTCTTATAGTTACCAAACTTCATCCCCTCCTACATGGCAACCAACTTATGCTTTTTTTGGCTTCCCTTTGACTTTTTTGATCCTTCTATTAGCTTCTCTCTATCCACTCACCCCATTCTGAGATGCTTACACTCAACTTTGGTCCCATTCAATCTGCTTAGATTATACTTAGGGTGTCATTTGTTATGATTCTGTGCTAAGGCTCACCTTCACACACCATCTCCTTCCTTTCCCATCTTTTCTTATCACTTTTGCATATCCACTGTTCATTCAGGCCTATCTTTCTTCCTTTGGCTTTTTATCCCTCCTTTTTCCATTAGGGGTCATCCACTCCCATGCCATCATCATATGGTGTTGATAAGTGACCTGTGTGCACTTAGCAGCTTTAATGGACTTATGCAGATTAAGAACTGCTTTAGATAAGATTTACAGAACTTATGTAGATTAGATTATATAGATGATCTTTACAATCTCAGACTTTCTTATCTATAACATTATTGTACAGAACAATCATAAGGACTGATATTGTTATACACATATTGTACTTTCCTTTGTTATATGTTTATCACATGTCTTCTATACTCTCTTTTGTACTTATTGTTAAAGTAAATTTTTTGTTTTGATTTATATTGTATTCCAGGGTCTTATTGTATTCTACCTATTGTAGATGCTCCCTTTACCTCTTATTATTAGCACAAAGGCTATTGTCTCAAATATATATAAGTAGAGTACCACGTACACACTGATACCCCAGTTCTCATTCTGGTGTATCAGGTTAGTTTCTCTTCTGTTAATATAACTTAGTTCTCACTCTGGTGTATCAGACTCTCTATTGCTCTACTTGCAAGATCTCTGCTTTCCTGCACTGCTATTATCTCACCATAGTCTCCTTCTTGTCCACTGTGAGTATTGGCTTCACCTATGCTGTTCATTAGAATGCATAGCCATTGTTCAAGCAAGGCAAACCATCTGAGCAGGTTGTAGCGGAGTCCAATCGGCTACAACTTGAGATAATAAACAAAAGATTTGGAAATGCGAACGAGCCGAGGTTGGATACGCAAGCCTTGGGCGGAGATAAATCACGCCCAGAACCTGTAGACAACGTGGAGAGTAAATCAACTTAGATCCTTTATACAAGGATCAAGACAAGGGGATCACGCGGCGACAGGCTGAGTAAGAACCAAGAGGACAAGTTAGATTAGAGAGTAGAGAATACAGAGGAATGCGCACCTGAGTAAGAACCAAGAGGACAAGTTGGTTCTACTCAGGAGGCTACAGCAAGTCTTTTATACTACTGCACTTAGTCGATTACTAACTACTGAGTAATGCTACATGACTACAGTGCTGACGCGTCGATTCTATTATTAGCCCTTATCTATTGTGCTGACTGATGCACACTAAGCGGCTATGACTACATGATGACGCGGCCTCCTTATCTGCTGAGTAAATCCTAATACAACGTGTAATACTACTCTAGTAAGCGTTCCATTGTATTCTACAGAGTTCTAACCAATCAGAACAAGCACATGTGCTATTGTTATCTATAACAATAGAAGTCTGAGAACGGTAAGACTGTCACACAGTCAAATAACATCACATGTTGTATCCCACGATCACGTGACCCAAAGTTGCACATGTTGGCATCATGTGACTAACCATCTTATCATATCTAATGATAAGGAACTTAAGTACTTTGGCCGCTTATATCTTGCCCAAATAAATCCGTAAAAATACAGAAAAATAGGGAAAATAATACGCGTCCATGACATCACCCCCCTCCTTAAGGGTCGACGTCCGCGTTGGCCTCTGTGTACTTATGAGAAGCTTGCCAAGGCAAGGACGCGTAAATGAGTGCCTCTATTTTTCTAGGTGCACCTGGATTTTTAGAGTGGAATTCTCTAACTTTATCCGGGGCATGCTCTAAATTTTTGCTAGGCTCCCATGTGTCCTCACCCTCTCCGTAGCCTTTCCATCTCACGAGGTACTTAAGAGTACGACCAAACATCTTAGAGTCTCTGATGTGGTCAACTTTGTACTCTTCCTCGCCTTGAATGGTGACTGGCTCAGGAGGAGGCGGCTCATGCCCATTGACTTCGTTCCCTTTGTAAGGGCTGAGGCGATCAACATGAAATACATCATGTATCTTTAATGCAGGGGGAAGTGCAAGCTTGTAGTCGACGTCACTTCTAACTTCAGTGACTTCAAATGGACCTAATTGTTTAGGACCCAGTTTGGACGATTGCTAATGTATCTTTATCTGCTTTGCTTGCAACCAGACTTTATCCCCAACGTTGAACTTATAAGGCTTTGTTCTTTGTTCAACGTCTGTCTGCATTCGCTTTTTACTTAAGCGAAGTGCTGCCTCAGTGTAACGCCACCACAGGGGCGTTAAGTACGACGTGTACTTCGAAGTCAACTGTCAGGGGTTCTGGTAGAGCGAGTCGGTTAGGACTCAGTCCGGTGATGAACAAGAGTCGATCTAGCTCTGAAAGCTTATCAACCTTAGTCAGAGAACGCGAGGCTCAGGCACGAAGGCGAGCACGGGACTTAAGCGCAAGGGCAAGTCGAACGGGTTTCGTGAGTACTGATGTGGTTTTACACAAGAAGTCAGAACTGCTGTACAAGCCAGTCCGACTGCGACCTATATACTAGTACAAGGCTCAAAGAGACAACAACAGAGCCACATAGTAAGGTAAACAGATGGCGCCATGAGGAACATATGGGCGTGACAGGTATCGTATGGTGTCAAAGATAAGACAAGGGTCTGGATCAACTATCAGTGACGCATGGTGGTCAGAGGACCAAGTGGCAGCCATTGTATGGCGTATAGTATGCAGTCATGAGTCTTCACAGAACGTATCATAGAAGGTTGCAATCAATGTACAGTAAAGGCGCAATGCCTATCAGTCAAGAAGGGGATCACAAGGGACGTCAGATGTGAAAGGAAGTCAAGGATAAAGAAGCGAGGCTGTCCATAAAGGCAGACATGTGAGGGGTTTGAGTATAGGGTGACGTCAAGGGGAACAATGACAAAGAAAACAAAGATAAGGCTGTCCATGACGTACATGGCGTGCGGGAATCGAGACGGGTCGTATGACACAAGGGAAAGAGTCGCAAAGATAGGAATCCATGGATAGAGAGACGCATGGCGTCAACTTCAGGGAAAATGAGTAGAAGTCCCCTTTGCAGTACGTCGCAAGGCAAGAAATCGTAACACTCAGCGTCCTTTCTTAAGGAACGCATATGTTGAAGACGCTTATCGAGCACAGGAATACCCGTAGGCCTACCAGCAGGAATTGTGAAGTCAGGCGTATAGCCATATAGTAGCTCAAAGGGTGTTGTACCCGTTGCTGAGTTGAGCCTACTATTTATCACGAATTCTGCTGTAGGGAGCAGGTCGACCCAATTATCCTGTCTCTTACTAATGAACAAGCGCAAGTAGACTTCTACTTCTTGGTTTTTGTGCTCTACCTGTCCATTAGCCTGAGGATGATAGGCAGTGGTAAGACCTGCGTCTATTCCTAACCACTTTAAGAGGGCACGCATGCTCCTTGCAGCAAACTGGGGTCCCCTATCACTGATGATTTTCTTAGGGATCCCGTGCAAGGGGAAGACTTGTTCGAAGTATATTGATGCGACTCCATCAGCCGTAATCTGAGAGGTCACAGGGAATAAATGAATCTGCTTCGTGTAGTGATCTACTACATTCAGAATCATATCTTTTCCCTTTGACATTGGCAATGGTCCGATTAGATCGATACCTATGATTTGCCAAGGACCCTCAGGAACTTCTTGCGGCTGAACAAGTGCCTTAGGATGGATATCCTTTCTATAGCGTTGGCACTTGTCGCATCCTTCAACATAAGATGTTATAAAGCTTCCCATGCGTGGCCACCAGTAATAGCGGCTAACAAGCTCTATGGTTCCGTTTTTACCAGGGTGTCCAGTAGTAACAGAGTCGTGGCATGACTTAACCACATCCTTTCTCAAGGCTCTGTCATTAGGGACATATAATTTACCCTTGTAATAAATGAATCCATCGTCTTCCTCCCACATCACAGTTCCATCTGTGAGAGCTTTAGGAGCGGTCTTATCAATGCTTTTAAGACCCTCTATGACTTCAGCTTCTCTTAAAGATGCGAACTTAATGCGATCTCCTAGGGAGTCAACTTCTGGGCGGAAATGGCTTTGTGCAGCAGCCAGGAAATGCTTAGGTCCTAAGACCTGGACTTGGTGGTTGTCTTCATTATCAGACACATGGTCTCTTGAGAATCTACTTAATGCATCGGCTTGCATATGTTCTCCTTTCTTGTAAGTGATCTTAAAGGCAAAGCGACTTAAATATAAGGCCCATCTAGCTTGGCGCCTGTTTAAGTCTTTCATGCTTGCCCACCATTCCATATTTTTATGGTCGGTGATCACTTCAAAGGAGATGCCTTCTAAAAAGTGCCTCCAGTCTTCGAGAGCACGAATTAGGCCGAGCATTTCTCTATCATAGATTTCATAGTTGCGTTCTTCTTTGCTCATAGACTCAGATCGATACGCAACTGGATGCCAGAGACCATCTGGATATTTTTGAGACATTATACCGCCAGTAGCAAAGCCTGAAGCATCTACTTCAATGCGAGTAGGAAGCTGTGGATCATACACCTTAAGAATAGGCTCTTGTATGAAGCGTTCCTTTAAACCGTCAAAGGCAGCTTGTTGCTCACTATGCCAGTGAAAAGGGGTGTCCTTCTTAGTAAGGTCATGTAGGGGACGTGCAATGCTTGCAAAGTCCTTAATGAACCTTCTATAGAAGTTGGAAAACCCGACAAAAGCTCTGACTTCTTTCAGAGTTGTGGGCGTAGGCCAATCCCTTACTGCAGAGATCTTGCCAGGATCCATCTGCACCTCTCCAGGACGGATTATCATCCCGAGGTACTCCATTTCTTGCTTCTCAAAATCGCACTTTTCAGGTTTGAGGTACAAGTCGTAGTCTTGTAGACGACTAAGAACATCGCGTACAACTTTGCGATGATGCTTAAGGTCGCTACTATAGATGAGAATATCATCCATATAGACTGCTACCTCATCTTGTGCGATAAGATCAGCGAAGACCGAATTCATGAGGGCTTGGAAAGTTGCTGGGCTATTGGTCATACCAAAGTACATTACTTTTGGTTCATATAGACCATGATTGGTTGCTATAGCCCCTTTCCATTCATCGCCTTCACGGATTCTGATGTTGTGGTATCCCTAACGAACATCAAACTTGGTGAAGTACCTTGCTCCCTTTAAGCGATTGATAATGTCTGCCGCGAGTGGAAGTGGGTAACGATTCTTAATAGTAATCTTATTAAGACGACGATAATCCTGCACAAGACGAAGCTTTCCGTCTTTCTTTTTAATAAAGAATACTGGAGATGCCATCGGTGACTTAGATGGGACCAGGTATCCTTTAGAAACATGTTCTTGCAGGAATTTGTCGAGTTCCACTTGTTCGTTAGGCGACATAGGATATGTCTTGACCTTCCAGTGCGTAACTGCATCTGGTTCAAGATCAATAGCATGATCCCATGGTTGATGCTCAGGGTGCCTCTGGGATTCCTCCTCAGAGAACACTTTGGCGAAGTCACGATAGTGTATAGGCACCATCTCTTCAAAGGTTTTCTTAGGTTTAGCGGCTGCTTGCTGTTCTGCAATCTTTTGCGAATAGGTAAAGCCAGCTAGACAATAAACCTCTTCTGAAGAGTGGTCCAACACTTTCTCCGCAAGGAGACGGCGGCGTTCCATCCGGTTCGCCATAATGCGCGTCACCTCTACCTCAAATTCCTCAGGGGTCGTATCCCCACTGTTGGAATTAAGGCGCATAGTACCTGCTTGCCAGTCTATGTGAGGGTTCCGATGTCTAAGCCAAGGTAGACCCAAAATCACATTCTCTGGACCAAGACTAGTGACTAAAAAGTCAAACTTTTCTTCGTCTTGTCCTATCTTGAGAACGAGAGATACTTTATGGGTGATGCTACCAGCTTCATTTGGAGTCCCATCGATATTATAGAGTCGAATGGGGTGATCCAACGGAACCTGCCACATTTTATGACGGTCAGCATACTTTTTGTCCAGAAACAACGCAGTTGCTCCTGAATCTACCATAGCTGCTACTTTTACAGTACGATGACGACCAGATAAATAACATGAGACATGAAAATGACTATGTTTTTGTTTTGTTTCAGGAATAATTACAGAAGAAAGTGCTGCATCAGAATTCATCACTTGCGGCACTGCTACATGTGGAGCAGAAGAAACACTAGATACAATGTTCATCTCCGAGGCAGATGTAGATGTGGTTTTCGAAACAAGGGAAACAGGAGAAACAACACTACTATCTAACTTACAGGCATACAACGGGTCATGAGACACATATAAGTCCGAAACCGAGGCACTAATACTCTTAGTCCATTCATACGTATCTGCACTGGGACTGTCCACAGCAGAAACAAGTCCCACATCTAAAAAGACGATTTGAGAGCGGCGATCTCCGCCTTCTGGCTCTCTAATTGCTCCATTAACTTTGCCAATAATTCTGCCTGGGAATTCTTGTTGGCTGGAGTGGCCGCTACTTTGGCCGCAGTACTGGACAACGAGGATTGTGCTGGTTCTTCCGAGGTGGCAGCGGCTTTCGCCTTGCCCTTCCCTGGTTTCCCCAGATATTTGATCATGCAGACATTGCTTCTATGGCCTGTCTTGCCACAATGGTTGCAAATGTCGCGTTTGTGGTTTCCATCCTTTTTTGTGTGGTCTGTTTTGCCACACCCGTAACACTTGCCCTGCATAAATTTTTGATAGGTGGCCCGGGTCTTGACCTCCGATGATTGCTGCCTTGACGCATCAATATCCATTGCGTCAGGGTCTCTTGCTTTCATCGGCTGCATAGCCGAACTCCCCTTCTTTTCGGAGTCTCTTTGTCGCAACCTCTGATCGATACTGCGTGCAGCAGTTCGGAGCTCCGTCAGGGTTGAGATGGGCATGCTCGTGAGAGCTAGTGCGTCTTTAATACGGCTGTTTAGGCCGTCATAGAATCGGGTGTGGTGGTCGGGGTCAGACCACCCAGTCTGCTTTGAGTGCTGGTCAAACTGAGCTTGGTACTCAGCGACCGACATTTTGCCTTGTTTTATATGCTTCAGCGCCTCTCGCGCTGTTTCCTGTACGTCTAGAGGAATAAATCTGCGCGTAAACTGCGCTTCGAATTCCGTCCACCTCCCTCCAAAGGGGAACGTTCCTGCCTTGAACTCTTCAAGGAAAGGTAGTGCCCATGTCCGAGCATCTCCTTCCATCAGATTCAGGGCCGCCATAATCCACTTTGTCTGATCTCTTTGATAAGTTCCTCCCATCAAACGATTCATATGGTCTTCTTGTGAATACGCCCAATTGTTAAAGGCGGCAAGGAAGTGCCTAGCTTCAGCACTTGTTCCTTTGCCGTCCCATGGTTCAGGACGTTTCACAGTATCCTTCTTTCCTCCAGTAGGAGGTGGGTGTACTGATGCCGCGGCTACTTGCCGGGTCAAATCAGTCACCTCTTGCGTAAGGATACCCATGGCATTGGTGAGCTGGTTAACCAGGGCCAACACTGCATCGAGAGTGAGAGGAGTGGAAGCGGCGGGGGCAGGAGCAGCACCAGAACCTGAGGGATCTGACATGGCGTCTGCTGCTTCTTGGTCTAATTGAAACTGGGTAGGGGATGTGGCGATTCTATGTGAGTCCAAAAGTCTAGCTTGCTCGTCAGCAGAGAGGTCGTCCCAGTCTTGTATTCTAGATACAAAGGCTAGTTCGAGGTCTGTAAGACGGACTTTACTCTTGTACTTGGACTTCTGGTACTGAGTGGAAGGAAGATGTGCTTGAGCTAGCTGTGCTCTCTTCTTCCCTTTCTTTGACGCCACCTTCTACCGAATATATGGATGGGGGAGGTGATAGGCGGGGAACTTGATCGTGTGCGAATTCTACAAGATCGTTGACTGTGAAACTGGAGTCTCCAACAAGATCTTCACCGTACTGTCGGCGAAGTGCTGCTTCGGTTTCTGGGATGTAATAGATTGCTTGGACTATTTCTTCAATCCAATTGCGTGCCAAGTATTGTACTTGGAAACAATTGGCGGGGTAGGGTTCGTCAACTAGGGTCACTGTACTAGGAGTATACAGGTGACCAAGGGTGGTTGTAGAGGAAGGAGCCGGGGATGGAGGTGTAAAAATAATTGGTGAGGGGGTGCGCTGAGGTTGTTCTGCAGCCCCTAATACGTAGAGTGAAGAATTTGGTGATGGTCTCCTCCTAAAGACCCGGCGGGCTCTCTCGACAAGGTTTGAAAAGAAACGAACCAGTTTGAAAACTGGGGTGGTATAAAGACGACGTGATACAACGACCGCGAAACGCTAAGTCGAGGGCGAATGGATGGCTCTATCAAGTACGACCAATACACAGTGGTATTTCACACTGCGTGAGGTGATGGCGATAAAGAAACCACCAGGAAAAATGATATGGAATGTTCAGGAACACAAGGCTGTCTGCCGCAGTCTTCTCGACCTATTGGCTGCCTCTCACACTTTCGCGCTCACTAGATTGCTCTGCTTCGGACCCCTACAGCTGTCGCACTCAAAGAGCGGCCCCCCTCAGTCCAATGTAGGCTTAGCTCCCGTGGTGAGGAGTTCCTAACACTGGTACCCAAGATTGCACTGATGACCAGATACAATCCTAAAGGCAAGCACTTTCTATGCCGGTTTTACGGACACTAGAGAAGTACCACTTCGGACTATGAGTTAAAGGGAATCTGCTTGGGTGCAGCCACAGACACAACTAGCGGTGTGTGAACAAGGACTTGTGGTCGTCAACCACCTAAAGGAATAAAGGGACTTCGCCGGTAAGCAAAGTATGATGCGAAAGGACGAAGGATAAACTTATCCTAATGTAGCAGAGTCCAATCGGCTACAACTTGAGATAATAAACAAAAGATTTGGAAATGCGAACGAGCCGAGGTTGGATATGCAAGCCTTGGGCAGAGATAAATCACGCCCAGAACCTGTAGACGACGTGGAGAGTAAGTCAACTTAGATCCTTTATACAAGGATCAAGACAAGGGGATCACGCGGCAACAGGCTGAGTAAGAACCAAGAGGACAAGTTAGATTAGAGAGTAGAGAATACAGAGGAATGCGCACCTGAGTAAGAACCAAGAGGACAAGTTGGTTCTACTCAGGAGGCTACAGCAAGTCTTTTATACTACTGCACTTAGTCGATTACTAACTACTGAGTAATGCTACATGACTACAGTGCTGACGCGTCGATTCTATTATTAGCCCTTATCTATTGTGCTGACTGATGCACACTAAGCGGCTATGACTACATGATGACGCGGCCTCCTTATCTGCTGAGTAAATCCTAATACAACGCGTAATACTACTCTAGTAAGCGTTCCATTGTATTCTACAGAGTTCTAACCAATCAAAACAAGCACATGTGCTATTGTTATCTATAACAATAGAAGTCCGAGAACGGTAAGACTGTCACACAGTCAAATAACATCACATGTTGTATCCCACGATCACGTGACCCAAAGTTGCACATGTTGGCATCATGTGACTAACCATCTTATCATATCTAATGATAAGGAACTTAAGTACTTTGGCCGCTTATATCTTGCCCGAATAAATCCATAAAAATACAGAAAAATAGGGAAAATAATACGCGTCCATGACACAGGTCACAATGCTCCTTAAGCATGTCCAATCTGCAGACCCAGATTCACTGAACATTGATGATAACAATGCATGCCAAAGCTGAGGGCATTACCAGTTTATGGCAGGTGGTCTCAGCCCATCATCCTCACTTACCAGTTGGCAGGAGATTGGCAATGTAGCAACTGTCTTCAAGCTAGTGGCAGCTGCCATCAAAACATGCTGGGAAGCACAGTTGATGTGCTTGAATGCCAAAACACCCAAGATGAGTGGATTTATTAGCAATGTGTATCTTAAGAAGACCATTGTGTTACGCTCACATGGGTGATCATGCAACGTGTGACTAAGTCAAGTGTTCTTAGAGTAAGACCGTGTTAGGGCCTTAGTTCAAGGATGCACAAGTAGTACATGGAGCAAAGCTCAATGTGACTGAGGGGAAGTGACTCAAAGGTCCTTCTGAATAACAGAGGCGAGGCAAAAGACAAAGGCCCATATGTTCAACTAAAGGTATTCTCAGAAAGGAATCCCCTTAGAGTCTGTGAGACTGAAGAAGAGATGTGTGATTCAAGAAGAAGTTGAGTCTACCATACAAGCTAGGTATGCTACAACTTATATACTAGTACAGCACCAAAGAGTCACAAACAGATGGTGCAATCCTAGGATCCAGGTCCTAGGAATGAGTCATCATATAATACATGTGATAACAGTAAAAGAATGCCATAGAAGGCCATAGAACAAGTCATCAGTCAGCGAGTCATACCATATGATAATTGAGTTGAGATGAGTTAGCAGTCTGGCACTTGTATAGTAAACTGTTATGCCCTAGCAGGGGCATTGTGCAAAGGGTGGTTCAAGGGTTCAGAGTGTCTATGAAGACACACACTAATAGATGAGCAAAGACTTCTATTGTCTATGTGTTGATAAGTGACCTGTGTGCACTTAGTGGCTCAAAGGACTTATGCAGATATGGACTGCTTTAGATTAGATATACAGAACATGTAGATTAGATTATGATCTTTACAATCTCGGACTTATCTCTTATCTATAACATCATATGTACAGAACAATCACAAAGGACTTGTTATTGTAGTATGCGTTAGAACTTTCTATTGTGATATCCTTATTATGATGTATCCTTGTTCTTTACTTGCCATTGTACTTATTGTTTAAGTACACTCCTTTTGTTTCGACTCCATATTGTTATGGGTCTTATTGTACTCTACTTATTGTATGACACCCTCCCTTGTATCCTATTGTAGTACAAGGTCTATTGTTCTCACATATATAAGTAGTGCACCATGTACACCCTGATACCACAGTTCTCATCTCTGTGTATCAGACATCTCTATCTGCTCAAACTTGCTAGATCCTTTGCTTCCCTGTGCTGCCTATATCTCACCACAGTCCTCTTGTCCACTGTAAGTATAGTCTTCATTCACCTATGCTGTTCATCACTATGATGCTACGACTCTAGTAGTGTCTAGAGAATGTTGTGCATAATATGTACAACTGACTTAGTGATAGGACCCCTAGTTCGAAGTGTAAGACACTTCTCTACACCTAATCTTGGTGGCAAACTAAGTCTAACAGGTGTGGCGTTGTTATAGTACAACTGCAAAGACTTCAAAGGAGGGTTGACTCAATTAGAGTCGAGGGAGGTGGTTCACAAGATAAGGGAGAGACAGTTCACATCAAAGATACAAAGGCAAGGTTGCTAGATTGCAAATGAAGCCAAGTCTGGCTTCTTACAGTGTAAAGTACAAGTATATATAGTGCTCAAGTCCCAAAGACGAACACATAAGGACAGACATATGTAAATGTTGTTATCTAGGGTTTTCTTATCCGAAGCACAAGACAATATGGGGTAAACCACATGCAGAACAAAGGGGACACACCAATGGGGTAACAAAGATAGCAGAACCGAAACAAAGGTAAGTGTCAACATATATGTGAAAGGACTGAAGTGTCTGGATTATAACATAAATGGTGGGAAAGGATGTAAGGAATGAAAAGTGTCCAGATTTGTAACAAAGGATGACTGAAACTGACTACAGATTTAACCATAAATGACCTAATCTAACTTTTGGATAACTTGAATTAGACTTGGGATAACTTAAATTAGATGTGAGATGTTACGCTCACACGGGCGATTGTGCGACGTGCAACTAAGTTAAGTTCGATAGAGGTCGATAGTCCGATTAGGGACTAAGTTCGGTGATACTACTTGGAGCAAGGCTCAACAAGAGTGAGAGGAAGTGACTCAAAGGTCCTTCTGAATAACAGAGGCGAGGCAAAAGACGAAGGCCCGCACGTTCAACTAAAGGTATCCTCGAAAAGGAATCCCTCTAGAGTCTGTGAGACTGAAGTTGTATGTGATTCAAGAAGAAGTCGAGTCTACTGTACAAGCTAAGTAGAGAGCGACTTATATACTAGTACAGCACCAAAGAGTCACAAACAGATGGTGCGATCCTAGGATCCAGGTCCTAGGAATGAGTCATCGTACAATAACATGTGATACTAGGAAAAGAACGCCATAGAAGGCCATAGAACAAGGCATCAGTCAGCAATGAGTCATATGAGTAATCGACATGAGGTAAGTCCGGCACTTGTACGTATATGGATTGGGATGAGTCAAAGTAGAAGTATAAGCAAAGAAAAGTGTCCGGAATCGTAACATGAGATGACTGAAACTGACTATGGATTTGGTCATAAATGACTTGATGTGACCATTGAATGATAGTTGCGTACTTTTCGCAAAGAACCCACGGTCCGGACCGCTCTGGACCAGCCTCAAATTCAGTCTCCGCCTAAACACACATTTTCACTGCTTAATTGGGCAAAGATATTCACGACTCTTAAGTAATAAGAAACATCAGATTAACGGGTTATCTGTTCAAGACAAGCAAACAACATATAATTATTATTAACTAATTACAAAAGTCACATGTGTACATTATGTAAAGTAATCCAATTGAGGGGACCGCCCAGCAAGGAATGAGTGAGAAGGGGGAGGGGGGTGAGAGGGCGTGGTGAGAGAGGGCGCGAGAAGGGGGTGGAGCGAGAGGGCATGAGTGAGGTGGCATGAGAGGGGGTGAGCGAGGCAGGGCGAGAGGGCGCGAGAAGGGGGCGCAAGAGGGCGCGAGAGGGGGGTGTGAGTGGGTGTGAGTGGGGGGTGCGAGAGGATGCGAGAAGGGGGTGGGGCGAGAGGGCGTGAGAAGGGGGTGCAAGAGGGGGCGAGAGGGGGGTGCGAGAGGACGCGAGAAGGGGGTGGGGCGAGAGGGCGCGAGAAGGGGGTGCAAGAGGGGGCGAGAGGGGGGTGCGAGAGGACACGAGAGGGCGCGAGAAGGGGGTGGGGCGAGAGGGCACGAGAAGGGGGTGCAAGAGGGGGCGAGAGGGGGGTGCGAGAGGACGCGAGAGGGCGCGAGAAGGGGGTGGGGTGAGAGGGCGTAAGAAGGGGGTGTGAGAGGGCGCAAGAGGGAGGGTGCGAGAGGGCGCAAGTGGGGGTGCAAGAGGGAGTGAGAAGGGGGTGCGAGAGGGATGTGCAAGGTGCGAGAGGGGGGCGTGAGAGGATGCGAGAAGGGGGTGGGGCGAGAGGGGGCGAGCGAAGTGGGGCAAGAGGGGGTGAGAAGGGGGTGCAAGAGGGTGCAAGAGGGGGGCGCAAGATGGTGCGAGAGGGTGCGAGAGGGCGTGGTGCGAGAGGGCGCAAGTGGGGGGTGCGAGAGGGATGTGCGAGGTGCGAGAGGGGGGCGCGAGAGGGTACGAGTGGGGGGGTGGTGCAAGTGGGCGCGAGTGGGGGTGGAGTGAGAGGGTGCGAGAGGAGGCAGAGCGAGAGGGGTGAGCGAGAGGGGGGGAGAGGTGCAAGAGAGTGGACTTACCTTGACGATGTCACAAGAGCGACAGAAGGAGCAACTGCTGGCGCGACAGTCTTTGGTTTCATAGATGTGGATATTGAACCGTGTCCATGGGGGATAACAAGAGCCTCAACGGGGCTCGGTTCACCATCCCGAAGCGACCTTATTGAGTGGGTCCATGTGCGTCAGGATGCGAGAAGGGGTATGCGATCGGTGGGACAGGAATGGCCGAGTTGTTGCATACGGCAACCTTAACAAGTCCAGAGGGTAAGGGTGAGGGCGAGGGCGAAGTCAGCGAGAGCGGAGGTGGCAAAGGCGAGATCAAGACTGGCAGGGGAGAGTGCGAGGCTAGCAGGGAAGATGACAAAGACGGGACAAAGACAGCGAGAGCGAGGGTGGCAAGGGTGGGACAAAGACAAAGAGGGCAAGGGAGAGCGAGAGGGTGAGAGCGAGAGGGCGAGAGCGAGGGAGAGGGAGAGGAAGAGGGAGAGGGAGAGGGAGGGAGAGGGAGAGGGTGAGGGCGAGGGAGAGGGAGGGAGAGGGTGAGGGTGAGGGTGAGGGTGAGGGTGAGGGCAAGAGCAAGAGAGCGAGAGCGAGAGCGAGAGGGCGAGAGCGAGAGCGAGAGGGCGAGAGCGAGAGCGAGAGGGCGAGAGCGAGAGCGAGAGGGCGAGAGCGAGAGCGAGAGCGAGAGCGAGAGCGAGAGCGAGAGCGAGAGCGAGAGCGAGAGCGAGAGCGAGAGCGAGAGCGAGAGCGAGAGCGAGAGCGAGAGCGAGAGCGAGAGCGAGAGCAGGGTGGTGAGAGCGAGGGGAAAGGCAACAGCGAGTGGAAAGGAGGGGAGGGAGAACCGACACTGCATGAATAAGTGTCGTCGCAGATTGTCTTTAATATGAATGCTGAAATAAATAACCGATGCCCAGAAGACATGGTAGGGAAGCGCACCTTGAGACGTTGAAGAAGGTAGAGAGCCGCAAAAGTAACAGAGGGATAAAGGTGAGTGTGGTGGGGAGCGTAAGCAATGAAATGGTCCAACCGAGGGTGTTAGGGTTTGAATACGGGACGGACGGCTGGCAGAGACATGAGAACGACGAGGCGAAGAAGTTTGCAAATGTAACAGAGGGATGAAGACGAGTGCGGGGGAGGGCATAAGCAATGAAATGGTCCAACCTGGGTTCGAATGGTGGAAGGCGGGCCAGGAGGACGGGACTATCCTACCAGGACGTCTCGCGCACGCATAACTGCCTCTGCAGTCTCAAAACCCAATGGATTGTGGAGGGGACAGATATTATATTACAACTTTAGTTACATAGCTACTGGTATATAGAGTAATGTTTATCTATACCCTTGGGCGTACGGAATGAGAACGAAACCAAAAAACTATATTGAAGAGTAAATACTCTATTGTGGGGGGACGTAACGGAAGTTAGGAGGGAGGTAAATAGCCGTAAGACCAGTACGAAGGGTATGCCGTGTGATACGGGGCATGTGTGTACATCCCAGGGGGGTAGGCAGTGGGAATGGGGTACCACGCCAGGGTGGGGGGAGGCAGGGGAGCAGATGCAGTGCCGATGTGTACATGAGATGGCGGAGGGGGTAAAGAACATGGGGGAGCAGACGGGGCAGGGATGCCCATGCGTTTGTGGCCACGTTTCGGGGGCTGTGAGGAAGAGGGGCCCACACCAATGGTTGCGGCTGTGGCACGGGTATGTGCATCGACGTTCTGGGCAGCAGATTGCACGTCCGGCACAGCATCTCGCCCAGAGCTGAGCCCGCCACTATACAGGTCCATAATCTTCACATGTGGTTTCTTGCGATTGAGCGCCCCAATACGTTCTGTCGCTGAGGGTTCCGGGGATGGTGCAGCGGCAGGGCGAGGTCTTCTCCTTTGTCGCTTTGCCCCCATTTGCAAGGCGGTCTTGGTCCACGTGCCTTGGTTGGGTGGGATAGCGTCTTTGTCCGGGAGGGGGTTCTCTGTAGACTGTGAGTTCTGGACAATGGCGGTCAGGTGTGCCTCAACCATCCGAAGACTTCGAACCGTCTCAGGTCCCGACAGCACGCCGTCACTCAGGAATTCCCTGGAGACGGCGATTACGTTCTCCAGGATGGAAGCGGCACTCGTGTCGCACGTGCTCACCGAGCCTTCCCAAGTCGATTGCGTTGTTTTTGGGGCCCCATCCAATGTTATTTGCTTATCACCACTCCCAAAGAAATGTGCGACGGCAGTAACATGTTTGCACAATTCTACCCTGGGCCAATCTGGGCAGGTACAGGACTGTGTGCCGAGGTTGACCAAATACGTACGCAATGAGTGAGTGACGGATTGGACGTTAAATTGGTCATCGCCTAGGTCGCGTATGGCCTCGGCATCAATTTCCTGGGGTTCTCATGAGAATTTCCTTGCGACGCTTGCTGGCCAGATTCAGACCTTCGAATCCCAGCTCCTGGCGCACGTGCTGGATCGCGTAAGATGGAAGCATTACGGTTACGAGCGTGTGGACCAGATGGTCCACACGGCGATTCCGCTTCCCCTCAAGCCACTTTGATTTTAGGATGTGGTGATAGCTGATAATGAATAGATTTGAGCGATCCAACCGATCTCCTGTGCGATAAGATTACTTACGCCTCAATAAGCATATTTGTGTCACCTTCTTGAAAGATCGTCCGATTCTGCCTTGATACCCCTGCCCAAAGGGGCACAACACACATCCAATTAGTCTTGAGATAATCCACAAAGCTCTGGGGGACCGAGGGATCGGTCTGGATCCACTCCCACAGAGAATCAAACTTCGATTGATCTGATGTTTTTACCCATTCTCGGACGCGTTCCCAAAGTTCCGGGAACTCTTCCGTGCGGAAGTGCATCCGCATGGCACGGAGCACGTGCCACCAGCAAAGCAGCAACGTGGTCTCCGGGTACACTGCCTTAACCGCATTCATTTGCGCCTTGTCACGATCACTCATTGTGATCCGCGGTGTGATTTCAGGGCTCCACATTTCACGAAACTAAGGAAATATGTAATTGTCGCTTCTGTGCCATTTGACGACAGCATCCATGCGACAGGAACACCTGCCGAGCGGAAATGAGGTAAGGAACCATAAACGGAAATGCGCCACGAAGCGCACCATGGCCCCACAAATCCCTCACAATGAGGGTAAACAGTTGCACACCTGCATACTGGGTGGTATTGTGGGTAGCATCAATTGATAGAAAATCGGAGCCAAGCGCGTGGAAGCGGTCCATCTGGAATTCAGTTTGTATGCATAGGACAAAAGAGTCCTGTGATAGACCAGATCCAGGTGGAGGGGGATCTCTCTTGTCCTTCAGGATCGCTTGTGCACCACACTGCCGGAGCTTGGTAACCCACAGCCTAACAGAGATCGCATCGTTATCGTCTAGATGGATCTCGTCGTTCTCAACGATCCGACGGAGCCGGCTAATGTCGCGCATGGTCATGTGGTAATCGCGATCTGTTGGCTTGCAGGATTCCCGCACGCGTTGTAGCTAAATGATAGCCGTTGGCTCGGGAAATAAATTATTGGTCGTCACACTCACTATAGCCTTGGGATCCGTGCCTGCGCGAATTGTGTCCATGACAAGGTTCGGATGTTGTCTGACAGTCTGAGGAATCGGAGGTTCTCATCGCCAAGCGCATGATCGTGCCGTCCCTCGTACTTCCCGAGAATTGTCTCGGTATGCGGATATTGTTTGACGATCAGGCGGCATTGGCAACCCGTTTTCATCGAAGGGATCTTCCGATCCCATTGATGGGTGTTTTCACGCTCGGGCTTCCCGCCCGAGAATTCCCGCGAGCACCTGAACGTGCGCCGTGCCCGCCAATTTGGTGATTCCACCTGCTCAGTAACACTCACAATTAATTTGATTGTTTTCTTGTGTTCCTCGGCAGCAAGCCAAACCAGGAACTCATCCTCATTGGCCCACTCCAAGGTCATTTCCCCTCTCTTGCGGTCGTATGTAATGCTCCCATATGGGGGCATTGTGGTGGGGCATTTGCCGCGGCGCACCTTCGCTTCAGGAAACAAGGTAGGTGCACCCCCTTTCGGTAATAGGGGGGCCAGTGGGGATATCAAAGGAAGCCATTGGTGGGGATAGGAAGAAGGTACAGTATTGTTTGTCCCCCTTCCCCTCCCTCCCACGCAACCAAAACCGATACACAAAACGCGTTATTTACACGCTGTTTGCGCGTTATTTACGCGCTATTTTACTTTGTTTTTAACATCTTTTATATTTGTTTTAATTATAGTATTTATTGTATGGAAATAGAAATATGAAAGAGTAAAGAAAATTCGAAGAAAGCGGAGTTTTAATTTGTGTGGCTGAGAATCGGTAAGAGCGGCCCGGACCGTGGGTTCTTTGCGAAAAGTCAAAGACTGACGGTGACGAACGAACGCGAGGTTGATTACTCAGCGGTGGCGCGATGACCCACTACTTTCCATACCGGGAACACCCTAGCTAGCGCATTGCCCACACCATCAACCTCGGCCTCGGCGTCTTCTCATCCTATATGCGCCGCTAACGACGACGACCGCGGCTCCAGGCCCAGCGTACGGGTGCACACTATATTCCCAACTGAAACCCTATTCGATTGAATAACGATGACGAATCCCCCCAAAATTGATGTTACCCTTGAGCGTAGATCGGGTGAGGACAGCAGCGAGCATCGTCGACGCGACTGTCAAAATCGGTTATCATTCCGATAGGTGAGTCCAACTTGGCCGGCTTATTTAGAGTCGAAGAGGCGGGGCTCTTATATGTTCGCTGTCAATTCAGCATCACACTGCCGCTTGTGTATACCATGCCGCGGAGGCATACTCCATATCCCACCGGACGTACCGCTACGACGGACACAGCCTCAACAAGGGCCGCTGTATTTATGGGTCGGAGTCGTCGGACATGACCAACCCTAATCGTTTCCATCCTTGGCCGACGTGCTTCATGCTTAATTGGCCTGTTCACTTCGTCACCACAACCGCAGGCGAAGAGGAAGCGAACAGCGAGGACTTGGATCAAGCAAGCCACCGCCTTGAATATAAGTGAGTCTAGCCACGTTCTGCTCAGACCAACTCCCGTTTGTGTCCCTTCCCTTCCTGCCCCCCCTCCCCCATCTTTGCATGCTTTACTACGCGGAGCAGTCAGCGCAGTGCGTTGCATGGAAACAGGTAAGTTATTTTGATATCTTGTCGAGCATATTATATATGATTAACTTACGTCTAGATCGCGGACGTGGGGAACACCGAGGCATTTGCGACGGAGACGTTATGCCTAGCTGCGCAATATGAAGTTAAGGCGCCCGCCTAGATCGATCCATGGACAAGGTTGCTGAATCTCATCTCACATTCGCTCATTTCGCCCAATCTTGTGCCCTCCGCGGAATGACCAACCACGCAGGCGTTGAGAATGTGGGGAGAATACGTGAAGCGGCATGGCAACCTGGAGCCCGAACGCGCCAGAAAACTCGTGTAAATTTTTATTTTATTTTTATTTTTATCTTTCACCCCCACAACGTCTTTTCCGTTTTTTTTCCCCTCCTCCTACGAGGTGACTGACTTGATCGGGTGGGGAATTCTTCATAGCAGTCAGGTGGTCGTCGATGGTTGGATCATCCTTCAGGTCGCATACCGGGTCGATCTACATTCAGCGGGGGCGAAGGGGGCAGCAGTGATCGCAACCGCCGCCTTCTCTTCGGTCAATGTCAAATTAGCACAGAATCAAGGTGAGGCGATAGCCGACTTTACCTGATCATGATCGCGCCACGTCATGTGTATCGTTACTGTAGCCTTGGCTGACCTTTATTTCCCCTCTTTGCCTCACAGCGAAGCGAGGTGCTTTGATTACCTTAAACTACTTATTAGAATTCGATATCCCCAAGCTGCTGTACCATTACAACCGGTTCCTCAGTTACACGAAGGGGTGAGATTGCAATACCAAGTTTTGTTCATACTGTCTTCCATTCAAATTTTCTTGTTCCACGGTACTACTGTACATTTTTACATCTCACACCCGGTGACCGGTGATCGAAGGAAGTGGGTACTCAAGGTGGTACTGTCAAGTTGTACTTGTAAGATCAAAGTTCAGTCGATTAGTCAGCTATCTGTTACAGTCCTAAAACAGGTCCAAACCACGCGTGACATTCACCAACAAGGTCGAGTAGTTTGGTCCAAAAAAAAAAAGGTCGAGTCTCAATGCCAGTGGGAAATGTCAACGTGTCAACGTCTACATAACGGGTTCCTGCGCCCGGAATGCCGTTGACAGTTTCATGTATGAACCCAAATACTGTATGGAACCACGTCTCTCAAATGTTGCTTATTCACGTGTCCCCTGGTCAGCGCTACATCGGCTCAATGACTACCTGCCATAGCCATCCGACGCAGACGTGAGGAATGAAAGAAATGAAGGGCTGTGTCTGGGGGCGTATAAAGTAGGGCTAGTGGAAGTCCATGGGATTTACAAACTTGCTACCGAAAGTCACCTGCCTTCCCACCAATGGTTTATTTCACTGACGATTCAGAGCAGTACGTGTCCTGGAAAAGGTAATAAACTTATTCCGGCATGCGTCGGACTTTCTCGTGGGCGTGGTGGCTGAGAGGACATTTCCCAGCTTCAGGAAACTCGAAGTAAGGAAGCCTTCACCACCGAGGCGGCAGCGCTTGGCGCTCAGTATGAGGTCAGGGTCCTAAGTATAGGACTTTGTCGTATTTTTTCCCTCTCACGTTTTGGCCACTCAGGCTCTGCGAATGTGGGAGGAGTATGTGAAGAACAAGGGGGACATCAAGGGCAAACAGGCTAGAGACCTCGTGTACGAGTTGCCCTGAGACATGCTTCCCCCCTGGTCGCTGATATATAAGGTTTAGCCGGACGGTTGCAGGAGCCTGGATTACCCTCCAAGTGGAACATCGCTCCAATCTAGGTGTCAGCATCGACTATAAGACGGCCCAGATGGAAGGTGAGGGAAAAATCAGATAAACTATCTCCGGTTTCAGCGTCATCTGATGAGTCATGGCGTGCCCCGCCCTCTTTACGTTTTCTTCTTCACAGCGAAGCAAGGTGCCTTGGACGCACTCGAGGATGCTAGCGCATGATCTGTCCCGTCATTGTTTCGTAATTTGTAATTCTTGTATCACCTGAGATCGGGGGAAACGTCGTTTCAGTGTGCATGATGACGACAAGATAAGGTGCGAACCGATAAATTGGGAAAGCGGTCTGATACACTGGGAGCGAAAAATAAAAACGAAGAGGCCGTAAAAACAGCGACGCTGACGAGCGTCTATGCGTGCCAAGCGTTTGCCACACGGAAGGCAGACGGGTTCAGTATACCGTGTACGGCAGACTGGGAGGCAGGGCTATCAGAAGAAGGGCTCGTGGACAAGGGTTCTCCGAAGCAGGGCTAAAGAGGGAGCGAAGTTAAGAGACAAGTGTGCGGAGAATCCACAAAGGAGGTGGTGGGGTCTGTGACCAGTGGGGAGTTGATGATGATATACTGTATGCAGTTCCGAAGTTTGAGCGGTTGGGGGTTGAGTTGAGAGCGTTGTCCCGTCATCTCATTCCCCGGATATCCGAGTGGTAGTTCACCGAAGCGAAAGACCTACCATACCGTACATTTTCCTGCGTCTCCGTAGAATTAAATACTTGTTGTAGAGTTCTGGCTGTGTTATCGCAGTTATTGTGGGTGAGGACAAAGCCAAGACCGGTACAAGGCATGGCCCGGGCTCAGTAGTGCACTGCCCGAGCCTGACCTTGCAGCAACCTTGAACACTCGCCTGTCCCCACGATCCCACTCATCGCATGTCTGCAACAGCTGCCTTTCTTCTCCTGCTATCATGGCCGCTCCTCGTCACATCCTCCATGAATCCTCACGGCCTCCCACCAAGTCCCCTCAACATCGTCGCGCGCAGCAGTTCACGCAATGTCCCATCACAGGGCTTCTACGACCCACGCGACAGGGGCGGTAGTTGGCTCACGGTGCGTGCGACCGTCCCCTTTCTCACCCCTTCCTTTCTTATCTAGGCATGCAAGTCTAATATGGTCCCTTTAGCAAGTAAATAACACGTTCCCTGCCGGCTTGGGAGAGCCAATAAATGTCGTCCTCCTTGGGACATCCGACTCCGCGGTCCTTGTTGATCAACAAAATGACGGCGGCTTGCGTAACTACTTTTTGTGCGCCGACTTTCCTCCGTCTCCCTGCACGTCACTGACTCGCTTCCCTTGCGCTCGTCTGTGTGTTCTAGGTCGATTGGATTCGCTGGCGAATGCCTTGGGCAACACTCTGGGAGCAATCAGGCAGTTAATCTTGGTGACGGTCATGGGTATCGTGCGTCTACGATCATTCTTTTTTTTCACTTTTTTTCTTCTTCTGTTCTCATATTATCTTTTCTCCATATGACAAAAAAAAAAAGTGAATGAGACAGCGGTTATGCGTTTCAATTATGGCGACCCTACACTGGGAACGTGTAAGGAAACGATTCAAGGCGGAAA